>PVJO010031758.1:0-13967 GCA_004026905.1 Hystrix cristata
AAAAAAAAAGATGAGCACGATTGTAAGGAATCATTAAAATATGAATACAATAATAAATACGATTCAGATACCAGTCAATGTCAAAGATATCAAATATCAATAAATATTTGATAACAGATTTCAAGTCTTGGGGTTTCAGCCTACACTTTAATATGTTTTCAATCCTAAAATTTAAGGAAATTTAACTATTAATGGTACAATTTTCAACACAATTGTAGATTTGAGAAAATACATAAAATTGCAAGCTATTTACTGTGTAAAGGCAAAGAAAGATACTTCTACCATCAAAATCATGTTGACAAACTGCTGAAGTCTGTAAGACTACAAAATTCAGAACTTTTCAAAGAATTTTCATTATTGTGCAGCAGTACTTTATTTCTTGCAATAGGAGGATGCCAAACCTTAATTAGAGAATAAGATTTGGATGAAATTATAAAGAATAAAAATTTTTCCAGCATGAATATTCCAGACAGCATTTCTTCATGCGATAGGCTATTAATAGATTTCATAACCCCCTGACAGACATCCAGGGTTAACTAATATCAAGTTAAACATAACATAGAAAACTCAAAATCTTGTCTCACAGGCTTTCTTTAGGAATATAGGTTACCTATATTGCTGATAAGTGATCATGCTCATTGATTCTAACAATCTGAAGCTTCACATCCACACAGAAGTGTTTCTTGGGATGAGCTGCTACTCAAGAGGTTACTGAAATAATTGTTATTCATAATTAATATTTTAGCAGTACAGTATAGTGGCAAATCACAAACTTCAATGACTTCACAGTTATGGAATAGTCACCCTAGACAGTGTGTTAATGTTTGAAAATGTAATTGCTTCAGGTTTTGCTGTAGTCTGTAAAATCCCGCTAATAGAAAGCTACAGAATTGTTATTTCCGTAATAAACATCTCTACTCAGTTGAAAAAAAAAAAAGAAAAAGACATATTTCAGATGATTCTGATTGGCACTGTGTTGCTGTCTCCATTTTCTGCCTCGGCCATTTGGAAGCAAACCTGAAGAAGTTTCCGAATGAGGGAATTCAGTAACGAATCCTTTTCTTCTTAAAGTCCTTTTGTCTTTGCTTGATTTTCTGGATCCCACCCTTGCTAGGTTTTCATCTTGAAAATTCTTCTTTCTCGTCCTTGACTGATTCCTCCCTATATCCTTGACATCAGGAACCTGGAGCATCCCGGGGATTAACGCTTAGATGCCTTTTTTTCTACCTACATAAATACTAAATACTCCAATTGCTCTATTGTGAGGACCATTTCCCAATTAATAAACTTGGAATTGAACTTAAGCGCTTTCCTCCTCCCCGATTCTATGTAACCACCCAGCAGCCTCCCGGGGATGGTTTTGGCCTGTGTCAACTTGGCTGAGCCAGGTTTATATTTGCTGTCCTATCTTTCCCAATGTATTTCCAAGTTAGTGTTGGCCACAGGAAAAATTGATATTTAGAAGCAAAGCAGGGACCATTTAAGCACTGAGTGTGGATGCAGAGTCCAAACGCTGCTGCAGCTCTCACACATTTTCGCTGATCTGCTGGTTGCCCTGTTAACGAGAAAGGTCACAGCATCCGTCCCCTCCATCTGCCTTTGTGCTTTCTGTTCCAGCTTCTCGGTCAGGGCCAAGCACACGGCATTATCAGTGGCGAGTCCCTCAGCACCTTCTGCAGTGCCACCCTCCTTGTTGAGGTCAGAGGGGAGAGACGGACACGTGTTCTCCTTTGTTCTCAGGCTCCCTTCGCCATAGGAGGCTGTTTCACACCCATCTTTGTGTAGGAATTGTGCACTGCTGCCTCTGCTTTCTCTGTCTGATTTCTCCACAACTGCCAGCGCCTCTGTCCCACAGTGAGTTCGCAACACCACAGTTGCAAAGGTAACAGCCTTCCAAAGATTTACTCTTCACTTCCAACAGGGCTGGAAGGTTTAATGTCTATAATCGACTTTTTCTAGCGCATCCTTCTTAGTGGTTCTGCTGCCTGGTCTGAATCCCACTTGATGCTTGACACCTACTCGGCCTCTGTGGTGTGGAACGTCCCCGGCAGGATCTGTGATGTTACTTCTACTGCAGGCTTGCTCTTCCTATATTCTTCTGTACGTTAGTGGCAATGTTTGCCCTCCTGCTGTTCAAACCAAACATTGCGAGGTCATTCTTGGTGCCTCTTCTACTCACACTCAGAGACTGCAATTCAGGAAATACTCTCAGTTCTACCTTATTATTTATCTTTTCCATCCTCTAGCCAGCACTCTGGTCTGTCTCAGGTGAATCGTGTCTTTCTTGAACAATTATGTTTGCACTGTGATGTGACTTCTAGCTTCTGTTCTGCTTCTAAATCTATTCCCACCTGATAGACTGATTCTGTCAGAAAGATAATAAGGAAGTTAGTAGTTATTAAAGATCATTATTTTCTCTGTTGTTAATAGTGTAAGGTTATTAGTGTGAAACTGAGTTCAACATACTAAGGTTGATTTCACATATCATCCAAAAGTACTTGAATTTGCAAAGGTCACTAAAAAGCTGCTTGTATATCTGAGCAAAGTCACTACAACTACAGGATCACACAAGTACCCCCAGTAAGTAGAGGTCACTAGATGACAAATTCCTTGGAATTCATAGAGCAATGTGCCTCTCAAATTATATTGCCTTCAGGGATCACTTTGTAGCTCAGAGACCTCAGAGCACTTATTGTTATGATAATATTTAGGGGGAAATTGCTAACCTCCTCTGACTAAATCAAATCCAAAACTCTGGTTAAGTCAAATCCGAAAGAAGGTCAGATTTCGCTGTCATGGTCCAAAGCTATCAGATGTTTTTAAAAACCTTTTTGTTGCACTTTTAAATTCATACAATTATTTTACATATCTATTAAAATAAGCCAATAGTAGTAAAACCACTGCAGAAAATGGTTTGGAGGTCCCACAGATATTTTAAAATGGAATTATCATATGATTCAGCAATCTCACTGCTGGAATACATTCAAAAGAAATGAAGTCAGTATGTCAAAGAGACAGCCACCCTCCCATCTCCATCATGGAAACAGCTTAAATGTCCATTAACTGATGAATGGATAAAAATACGTGGTACATATACACAGTGACATACTATTTAGCTATGAAAATAACGGAATCCCATTATCTGCAAAAACTTAAAAGGAACTGGATATCGCTTTACATTAAGTTAAATAAACCCAGCACAGAAAGACAAGCAGAATGTAACAAGGTTGGTGTCACAGATGTGGAGAGTAGAATGGTGGGTGTCAGGAGACAGGGGAGGGGAGAAGGGAAACAGTAAAGTTGATCAAGGGTACGGAGCAAGAGTTAGACAGGCACAAGAAGTTCTTGTGTGCTAATGCAGAGTAGGGTGACTATAAATGATAATAATGTACTGTGCATTTTAAACTGTAGAGGAAAGGATCTGTTATTTTTCACTGTAAAGAAATAGTGTGTGAGTCCTTTTGAGAATATGCTCTGTAGTATGTTGATATATATATTTTCCATTTTTATCTGTAAGCAGAAATTGCAACTGTAATATTTTCTTCATTTTTCCAATGCGATATAAAGCTCCAACATGTTAGATTTTTTTTTTTCCCAAACAGGCTAGCTATTAAGTGAAGAAGTCAGTTTTCAAATTGAAATTGTAAAATAATTTTAAAATCCAGAATGGTTTTCTTATAACTTTTTTCCTTAAAAATAAATACACACAGCCAGGCCAGGTATGGTAGTGCATCCCTATAATCCCACCTTCAGAGGAAGATTGCTGCAAATTCAAAGCCAGCCCGGGGTACATAGTGAGTTCAAGGCCAGACTAAACTACATGGCAAGACCCTGCTGCAAATAAATACATACATACATACACACACATGCAAATATGAGGCACAGTGAAAGAAAACTTCATAATGGTTGTTTAGAATGTGCATCTTTTCAACTCTAATGAGCAAACCCATAATGAAGGGCAACCCCCAGGTCTCCAGTTGTAATCCATTTCTTGTGAGCTGTGTTACACTGGGCTGCTTCTTATCTAGTTCTCAAAAAACAAAATGGTGGCAGCTAAAGGTAGAACCCAATTAGTGGTATTTTTCTAAGCTTTCTGCAACATAGCAAACTGAGGTGTTTGACTTATCTGCTAGAGCATAATATGCCTACACAGTATTATAAACATAGTATTTCTTTTTATCCTTGCTCATTGAAATTTATATTGTGTTGGAATTATTTCTGAAATTTCCTTTATTAATGCCTTTGATGTAACAGATCGCAGAGAGTCAGCAGGAACAATATTCCCCCAGAATACAGATGCTCTCCAAGACTATTCTACTCTAAATAGAAGACATTTTACAATATTTAAAAGCTGTGCCCAGCAAATTAAATTAAAATAAAAACAGTATTCATTATGAAACAAAGTAGTGTTATTAAGGTTAGATCTTCCACCTTTTGTTGGCCATCATTTTGGTTCTGGTGGCTGAGGCAGATTAAAATGCTTAGCACAGCTTTTCCGTGATGCATTTGACATCGAAACTATAACCATAAGCTAAGTGCAAATAAAGCAAAAATAGGTGTATATAGAATTGTCCTTCTAGAGGAGTATCTAGGGAAGTACTTTTTTCTTAAAAAAAAAAAATTGACTTCCACTAAAAAGTGGTCTAGAAAAGACATTGTGTATTTTATGCCTCTTATGCTTTAGAAGTATCCCAACAGGACACTTAGTAAAATTTACATACATTTCACATCTGCCTAAAATCACAGAGAACTGTTCGGCCAGATGCTGCTCATTTTGTGAGCATGAACAATGAATTGGGGTGACTGAGAACATGACCTACAAAGCCAGGGACGCAAGCTGAATGTGAATGCCGAAGCCCGGGCTGCTTGTGCTTGCATCTCCTCCCTGACTGCACACTGTCTCGTGGCTGAATGACGGCCTCACCTCCTCCCTTCCTCAGTCGCTGTGGTCACCGTGTCAGGAAACCAGGCGGTTTGCTTAGGTTAACTGAATTTGGAGACAGCGAGAAGCAAACCTATCACATGACAGTGCTTCTATGAAGCGCCTTCCTCTGCTGTGACACACAGAGCCAGTGTGTCACAGCAGAGGAAGGTGCTTCGAAGATCCTTTACAAGCATCCGTGACAAGTGCTGGCTGGAACTCTGCAAGAGGTTGAGAGCTTTCAGGTTTACTTCTGTGAAGGCTTGTGTGTGTGTGTGTGTGTGTGCGCATTCAGAGATGGTCAGGGAGAAAGGTTAATTGTGTCCTTGTTCTCAGATGTTCACACTGACAAATGATAATCTTTCTAATAAAAGAGAAAAAAAGATAGGGCTGTATTAGACAGCGAATAAAGTATGAAGAAATAAGAATAAAGAAAGGGGGGCTGGGGATTTAGCTCAGTGGTAAGAGTGCTTGCCTTGCAAACACAAGGCCCTGAGTTCGATCCCCAGTGCCAAAAAAAAAAAAAAAAAAAAAAAAAAAAAAAAAAAAAAAAAAAAAAAAAAAAAAAAAAAGAATAAAGAAAGGGAAAGATATGAGTGTTCGGCATAGAATCAAGGACAAGCCAGCCCGGGCTTGTCTCCACCTCACATCGACATTTCATAGCACTATTTTTATTACCAGCTAAATTGATTAGACACCAAGAGACTGATTACACAGAGGGGTGATTTCTAGACCATGCAGAAATGTAGAAATCCAATTTACGGGCTGCAACAGTGCTCTACAAAGCAAATCACACCCTTTGGACAACTCTACCTAAAGTGTACAAAGTTTGGTCAGTAACTGCCAGGCTCCCTTATTTCTTGCTACAGATTCTCACTTAGAACCAGACGAATAAGCTTCCCACAAGCTTCCCCCGTCTTGGCCACATTTACTTATCCGCATGCAAACTGTCTCTAGTTAGTGCACACTTAAAGCTCTTCCTTTTTGTCCCACTCTAAACTCTTTCCAGTGGCCCGCCTGCCTTGAGTCTCTGCCAAATTATGGTTCTTTACTCTCCTGCTAATCAAACCTAAATAAATATTCTTTACTTCCTCTCTTTTGAGAAGGATCCATTCATTTCTATATTACATTGAAAAGTCTCTATGATTATAAGAATCAATAATATTTTGCCAGGGGCTAAGACAGACTGTTAGAGAGCTTTCCATGTTATTAATTCTTTTCGAGTGACAGAAGAAAGTTCAAAAGGCCCCACTTCAGGATTCTGTGTCCTACTGGACACACCATACTGGTCATTGTATTTAATACTCACACGTCTAGAAGACAGATTTCATCTCATTCTTACACATGAGGACTAAGGCTTGCAACTCTAAATAACTTTGGTACTTAGTTTTTAACAAGCTGATATTTGGTGGAACTCATATTTGAAACAATTTCAAAGTGATACCAGATTCAAAAGCTAAATTACTCCAAGAAGGTGATACAGTGCAGTAATTGGGAGAGAACTGACCTGGATTGAATTGAGTATCTGTTGATGTTTCCACAAGTCACTTTCTCTACTTGTACCTCAGTCTCTTATCTGTGAAAGGGGAATCAAATAGCTTCCACTGTCTAGAAGAACTGCGATGACGAATGAAATTACTACGTAGAAAGCACTCAGGATGGTGGCTACAAGGTAGAAAGTGATCACGTGGTATTTGTGTTTGTGAAGAACAGAGAGAAGTGGAAAGTAAAATGGGACAGAAGAAGTAACCTTCTATTTTTATCCTCTTCTCATGGGTGAAGCTTTCACCTTTGGGTGCCAACAACGCTCTACATCAAGAATGGACACCCCAGAAATCTTTGAAATTTTGTTACTTTCTTGGCAAGAGTGCTAGCCTAGGTTACGACGAATCTAACTGCCAATTTTTGTTTCTTGTCCTCATCCTAATAATGTTTCCACCAACCCTAATCCTGACCTTTAGCTCTGTCTTGAAGAGAAATGTATGATGAAGATAATTTCTGAACTTAGAATTGCAGCTTTGTCTCCAGGTCACTTTCAGCCCCACAACCCGGAGGTTTTCTAACTCTTCCGAGGCCTGAGGGTAGGGGATTTGGGGCCTCGCCCACTGGAGGTTCAGTAATTCTTTGTATACTTAAACAACTTGTTAGAAAAGATAAAGACAAGGGCGTATATTTTACCCAATCCTCTAAATTGATTCCTCTCACGGAGTCTGCTTAGATCACCTGTGAGTACCTGAAAATTTAGACGCGTCTATCCTAGATCCTAGTAATTACTGTGGTTCACATTCTTTGCAAGGTTTATAAAGTGAGAAAAAGTAAATATCAAAGAAATAATATAGCAAAATATTTATATTTTTGAAAATGTATTTTCTTTTGAAATCATCTGTGTGTAAGAAAACAGGGTCAAGAAATAATGATTTTTAAAATGTTTCTCGTATTATTTATTATAGTGTATCATATTTGGGAAACTTTATTCTTTTTATATTCTTCACTCTGAGTCTTCCTTAAGACCACGTCAGTGATGACCTTTGAATATTTTTCTTCACGAATAATAAAGCTTTAAGATTATCTTTAAAGAACAAGGAGGAAAATGTAAAATTTGGCAGCATGTTTTAAATTTTAATCCAAAGGTTTCCTGTCTTGCCAACAGATGTTTTAAGAGAATTTATCAATAAATTGAGCTTGTGAATAATAACAGTTGTTTTGTAGATTTTCTGTGGTGTAGTCTGAGAATAGTTGTTACCTTGGCAACTGGAAATTAGAAAAGTAGTGAGCAATTGCTTTTCTCCTAAGTGATAAAAATTGGAATAAACTATGAGCAGACAGGGAGGGTTCTGACTGTGTGTAACAGACTTACTGGCAATGGAATGGACCAAAGGATTGAGTTTGGGCTATGTTGATTCTTTGCCTTATGTCCCTGGAGAAGATATTCAAATTTTCTTTAATGAGGAAAATAATAATGAATTTGAAATATTATTTTCAGAATTATAGGACACAATAACGCATACTATGCTCATAGAGCGTATGCCAAACATCAGGCATCTAAGAAAATGTTGTCACTATTCTTGTCTTTAACATTATGACTATGAATTCTGGTTCCTAAAATGTTCAAATGACTCAGATTGATAAATCTAATTACAACTACTAAGATAAAGTCTAGCTGGAATGAAGACTTAGGCCTCTCTAACATAAGAGCACTTTTGCTGATCTGCATTACAGAAATCTATTCCAATTCAAGAAAACCCTTCTACGGAGGGTTCTGTGTCAGGAAATACAATGTGCAATTCAGGGGAATTTAGCTTTCCCATAGCTCAGCATGTGACTGGCTCATAAAGTCAGGGTGGTTTTGTGGATTGAGCCCTTAACCGAGCAGAGTCTCATGCTGTGTCTGGGTAATTTGTGTCAGAATTAAAATTAATTGCAGGACATCTACTTAGTTTCAGAGTGGTATTGTCAAAACCACTATTAATGATCAAATAAAAACCTGTTACACAATGAACTACCCCTTCAAATAAGTCTGAGGCTGAGACACGATGAGAGAAGAATGGAAATTGGATCACTCAAAAAGACAAACTGTGATGACTCCAGAAGGATGCCACTTGCTTATACATAAAACACTTCTATTTCTAAGAATGTGACACCATTCGGTCGTCTTTCCTATCTACTTCTCCATCAATTCAAGCTCAGAAAATGAGAAATTAGAAGAATATTTGGGAACTTGGAATTGTAATTCAGGTTACAGAAGTTCAGATGCAATGAGTGTCTCAAAGGAGGGAGGGAAAACGTAAGCTCACATAGTAAGCAGTTCTGATTTACTGCAAAGCAGTAAACATTCATTTGTAGCAATCTTCGATGTTTACAAAGAAGAGGGGCTACTGGACATGACCAACGAGCAAAGTGACACATATATATATGTATATATAT
The DNA here is from genome assembly GCA_004026905.1 of Hystrix cristata. Taxonomy (NCBI): domain Eukaryota; kingdom Metazoa; phylum Chordata; class Mammalia; order Rodentia; family Hystricidae; genus Hystrix; species Hystrix cristata. The sequence continues at coordinate 8,846 of PVJO010031758.1, forward strand.
ACTATTGAAATGTTCATTTCAAAATGAAACCTACCAAAACGTACAAGTATGTGGATTGTAATGAACAAGAGTCCAAGATTCAGAATTACAGTTTCATTAATTCTCACAATTTATTTTGCTTTCTCCATGATGGACCCTGATTCTATCCATTCTGAATAAACAAACTACTGGAAATCATCAGCGTATTGTAGACTTTTAGTAATGAATGTGTACACCCTCACTGCTCACCTCTGGAAAGAAATCTCCAAAAAGCACAAGGAGGCACATTAGCAGATTCCTCTCTCTGTCCCCGCCCCTTAGACCGCAGCTGAATCTGACTTTAATGCACTTTCTTGTCAAGCTCACTGTGGCGGCTGAACGGAATCCTACAAGGCCCCCCGGGATGGACTCTCGCTTAGACACTTAACCTTCTGCCTAAGATCTCGGGAAAACTTGACATGTTTCAAGCATCCTTTTCAGAGCAAGTTATGGGAAATGAGAAATACAAGGTTAGCGGTAATGAAACTAGATCCCGCTTTCCTCTAAAGCCAGCGCAAGAAAGATGTGCGTTTCTCTCCCTTCTAACTATAAATGATTAATGATCATCTGAGCACAAAACAGAAAGAAGAAATGTTAGTGAGTGTAACTCACTCTAGCAATGTCTGAAATGGCTACAGTGTCTCAAAGGGAGCCAGTAAAAGCATGTTACAACAGCTGCTGCTGCTTTTTCCAGGGAGCAACTTAAGAGTCTGGACAGTCCTTACAGCTGTTCTCATTACAGACCATCTATAGACATTTGCAGGCTGCCAACATCAGTAGCTCATGTTTCCCTATGAGGCAGTGCTCAGAAGCACACATATCACCACCCGGAGTTGCTCTTGCTCTTAATAGTGTTGCGTAAGTTCGTCAGCAACAAATCAGGACAGAAGACTATGAAGCAAATCAATGTAAAATGAAGCAAAATGCTATAACTCAAAACTGATCTATGACTTGAAGACTGACTTCGAGCAAAGGGAACAAATTTTTGAGAGATAATATATAATTAGTGATTTTAACAAATGACCTGGTCCACTGAGGCGTTGGGAGACTGATGAACCTAGCAGAAAAATCTCTTCAGAGTGAAGGGAATTAAAATGACTTGCTCACAAACAATATGTTGCACAGGCGAGCTGCAAATCTAAATTCTCAAGGCGACGAGGTCAGGACTCCTATTGCCACAGTAGTCCACTTCTCACCCAAGTGTATTAGTCAAGGAACAAGAACAGCAAATTTAAAACACTGGAGTTAGGCCAAAGACGCAGCTGAGACTGGAATGATGAGGAATCACAAGGACTCTAGGCACCCACTGTGCCAGGGAGACAGTGAGTCCAAAGTAGAGCAGCAGCTCCAACAGACAGACTGGGCAGAATGAGTCAGAAATACGGGCTGCAGATGAATCTAGGGCAGCTTCACTTCCCAGCTGGACAATGACTTTGGAGAAGAAACGAAGCTAAGGCTGCCACTAGAGTTCTAGCAGGAAGAACAGGATGTGTTTGAGAAGAAACAGGAATAAGATCGTGGTAGTATTGAATGGTGAATTGCATAGGAAAAAGAAAAAAACTGACAAAAGGATAGAGCTGTTTAATAAAACGTGTCTGTCTCCAGAGAAAAACATTCACTGGTTCAAAGACTCTTCGAGTTTTCAAGTTAACTTGGAAACATTAAGATAAAAGCTGGACTTCTTCATGTAATTTATTTTCTGTGACTCAGAGGACAGATTATCTTATTCACTTCTGGTTTGTATTAAAGGTAACGGAAGGAAAGTCCCTAACACGGCACCTCCCACAGAAACTGGTACTCAGAGGAAGGGGAAGAATAGGTTGCTATTATTAATTTAAAATAAATAGATGGGCATAGATAATCGAATCCTGATAGTGAATTCATGTTTCTAAGTAGAGGAGGAAAGATTAACTAAATTTAAACAGAATAGACATATCAAAAAAAAAAGCATAAGCTTCATTCCACAGCAATCAAATAATGAGAAATTAAAAGAGAGAGAGAGAGAAAATGAGAAGGATAAATTCCATTCAGTATGTGAGTAAAAGGGTCACTAATTGAAAAACAAATGAACAAACAATAAGTTAAGATTGATAATATTAATATAATCAAGGATTCTTTTCTGTTGTTTCCACATTTTTGAATTTGAATCTCAGAAGTGGAAGAATTCTCAAATTGTGATTCATGTTACTAATAAGTTTATGTTCCCAAAATATCAAGACTGTAGTTTGGAAACTCTACAGTAACAATTCATTCAATCTTGCCTCATTTGCTAAAAAGATAATAATTTTCAAAGTTTTTAATTTGAAGGACAGCAGGACCCAACTTTATTTGACTTAGAAAGGAAATTTAGCTGTTAATTACTTTAACTCCATAGATTATAAAGTCCTGGAAGTCAGAGCTCTTGTTTGCCAGTTGTTCCTTTCTGTCGTGTAAAGCATACAACACAGGAATTCATGAGTCATCTTGAAAAAGATATAATAAAACATAGTGTTTTTCTGAGAATAAAGGCAGTAAGAGACGTTTTTCTATGATGAGCTAAAAATATATGTAGAAATTTTAAAATTCGCTAAAATCTTAGCATTTTTCAACCTTAGTTTTAACTAGATAAGTGAGCACAATAGTTGGCATACTGTGATATGGATGCCAGCATTCCTGTCTGAATTGTGGGAAAAGATGGATTAGAAGTGCTTTACTAAATATCTGTCAACATACAGCAGAACCTTACTTATGAGATTAACTTTGTCACTTTCTAAGTACATTGTATAAAACTACTTCAGAACTTGCCTCAACAACCACAGACTGTTCTACTGTAAGACACATTCTAAATAATGGAATATTGAGGATCACTGTAAGAGTTGATTAGGAATTTTACTTGAAAATCCTTTCGAAAATATTACAACTTTGAGATCAAGAAGTAATGAAGAGGTATAAGAAAAATTTTGTTGGTTAAGGTAAGCAAAAAGTCGTGTCACACAAAGTTGGTTTTATCTGGACCAGGCTAAAAAATTCACAAGCAAAAATTTGAGAAACATTCACCAATAGTGCAAGAAGAGCTTTTGACAGGCACTGAATCTAGTCCGGGACATCTGGAGAAATTAATCAGTTAGTAGAGAAAATTTAAGGGTTCTTATACTATTTCTTAACAAACATTTTCACATATGGATATGCCTAAACTCATGGAGATGAGTACAAAATTTTATTATATTTTCAAATTGGAATTGAGTATTCTGCAAAGACTTCAGGAAAATACAACACAGAATGAGAAAGTTCAGACATTATTATCAATGACTGACTCTTTCAGATAAATCAAAACTACCTTACTACAAAATTAAAATTGTATTTCTTTTTAACAAAATGGCAGAGTAAAATATATTATTATGCTTAATGTTTTATTATAAATTTGTGGCATTTAGGTTTTAGAATACGTGCTCTTTTGAGTTACTATTATGTATTAGTTTATAAAGATATATCACAAAATATATTCTGTTATAGCAAGGAAGAGACAGTGGGTCTTCTCCACAGTGTTATGATTAAGAGTTGGTACACGGACGTGAAGGTGTGTTTGAAATGGGTTACCGGCATTAACGATCATGAAATTAGTTTCTTAGCAGAAATCACTTGAATGAGGTCCCCCCAGGACAGCATCATAATCCCTGTTATTGGTGCCTCCGTGTGCTGTGTGTGCTGTGTGTGCAATACCCTGGAGTGAACCTGCTTTTGTTCTGCCACCTTTCTTAACCAAGGCTACTTCCTGCACATACAGCTGAACCACGACATTTAACAGCCCTCCATCCAATTCCTCCAACAGAACTCCTCATCTTCGAAAGTTACCCGGATGAAACCAAAAAGGGTCAAATTTGGAGGCATGCCCGAAGCTGCTTCTCTCCCCTACCCAACAACTCATCCTGTAGATTCTGCCATAGACACTGTAATTCCGGTCCAATCACCACCCTGTTTTCATAATTGTTGAAAGAACATCCTATTTGTTATTTATGTTTCAGGAGGACATTTTATTACCCCGAATATTCATTTCTGAAACCCTGATGAATTGGCAAGTGGAGTCACCAATCCAGGCACATTTAGTGGCAGCATCTCCTGATTGTTTAAATTCCTTCAAGACAGACAGCTACATTTTCATTGTGTTCACCAATGTTGTGTTTACTTTGTAGGAAAAATAATTTATATGGACATCAATGTACATAGATATTTATTTAACAGATAACAGGATAAAGCCTATTTTTGTAGTCATTAGTCACAGAAAGAAACCATGAAAAATTCATTTTTTGGGTAATGGAAATCTTTAGATGATGTCTGCTCCCTCTCCACCAAATTGATGATGGAAAAGAGATCAAACATCAGAAACAGTCAGATGATACAAATAAATAACTATTATAGGGTATTTCCCAAGATTTGGGGGCTACAGATTATTTATTTCATTATATTCAGTGAAATAAAAGAGAAAAAAAATCTGTTTCTGATGGGATTTCAATCAGGATTTTAAATTGTGTACCATAAGATAAACCAATACATTCTAAATACTTCTGTGGTGAGAAATGGAAGTACAATTTATGTAATTTACTTTCTTTCTGTATGTTGTTTTATATGAACATATTTTCATTGCAATTAAAAAACACAAATCATTCCTTAAAGTGTGTTAATAAACATCTTTAAAGAACACATGATCACGAAATGCACAGTCTGTCTCTCTGTAAATTTGCACAACTGAGGCGTGCAGAACAATCTCTTCTCAGTCCCGAGAAATCTGACTCTTCCCCAAAGAAAAGTGATGACGAATGGTGAAAATTCAGTCATCCAGGAGATCGCGCAAGCAGAACTGCGGACTCGGAGGAGGACCCCAGACAGCTCGGAAAATGTGAGGAGCCCGGAAGGAGTGTTTAGAGGCGGGGGTTTTTTTTTGGGGGGAGGGGGGAATCACAATGTGTTTATTACTGTATTTATTTTTTTAAAAAAACCTAAACACACACTTTCTATTTGGATCATACCGTATGTATAATGACACCAGAGTTTTATTATTTTTTACCAAGAACATGTATTGGTACATTGTATACATAATGATCATAATCAATATGGTTATTTTGTACCT
>PVJO010031759.1:0-13969 GCA_004026905.1 Hystrix cristata
GTGCATACGTCCCTATGGTATGACAATTTTAAATCTTCTGGGAAGATCCCCAGTAGGGGAATAGCTGGGTCAAATGGAACCTCCAGTTGTAGTTTTTTGAGGAATCTCCATATTGATTTCCACAGTGGCTGGACCAGTCTACATTCCCACCAACAGTAGAGGAGGGTTCGTTTTTCCCTGCAGCCCCTCCAGCATTTGTTATTGGTTGAGAGATGCAAATCAAAACAACGTTAAGATTCTACCTCACTCCAGAAAGAACCGCATATATGGAAAAATCAACCAATGACAAGTATGTTTTTATTCTGTGCCTCTGTGTCTTCAGCACCTTGGACAGGGCCGTGCACAAACTAGGTGCTCAGTAAATAGTATTTTTGAGTCACCGTTTCCCGGTTGCTTTTCATACTTTCTTCCTTTAAATCTTTGTGTTTAACCTGACAATATTCAGAGTTCTTGGAAGGTATTATCTCATTTAATCCTCCAAAGAATCCATTGGGATCAGGTACCAGTTTTCACCATATTTTACAGATGAATTTGAGGTCTGGGATGATTTTTGCTTTCTGTCATTATAAGAAATGCCTGAGATGATCAGCTTATAAGGAGAAAAGGTTTATTTTGGCTCACGGTCTTGGAAGTGCCACACCATGTTCAGTAGAGCCTGTTGGTTTCAAGCTGTGGTGGTCACCTTGTGACCAGGAAGCAAAAGAGAAAAAGAGACTATGGTCCCACGAGCACCTTCAAGGACAAGCCCCAAAGACCTTCAATTTTAAGACAACCTCATCTCTTAAGGTTCCACCAGGGGTGGGGATTTAGCCCAGTAGTAGAGCACTTGCCTAGCAAGTGCAAGCCCATGAGTTTAATCCCCAGCACCCCCAAAAAAGTTCCACCAGCTTCCCACAGCACCAGGCTGGGGACCATCCAAACCAAGCAGGGAAATGGTGGCACACACCTGTAATCCCAGCAGTTTGGGAGGCTGAGTCAGGAGAATTTCGAGTTGAGAACAGCCTGGGCAGCAAAGGCCTTAGGTTCAGTCTCCAGTACTACCACCAAAATACAAAATTCCAAACCACAGCAAGTGCTTGTGTAACTTGGCTGGCGTCACACAGGTAGTGAGCGTGAGAGATAAAGATAGAACTCAGTTCTGCCTATTCCACAGCCCTTACCCACTCCACAGAGAGGCACCTCCAGGATGGAAGGCCCCGGAGGGAGCACCAGACCTTGCCGGGGTCATCTGAGCTCCAGGGAAGGTAGGCCAGATGGCACAAGAAGCACCTATACTTCTAAAAAGGGGACATTGAGAAAAGACAAGGAAAGAACATGGCCTCCATCAGAGGGAGGTGACCTGATCCAGTACAGAAACCAGACCATGAGCAGAGGATGTAGCAAGCACTGTGGCAACATCGCACATCTGGATGGCCCAGCTGCAGGTGTGGTGAACAGAGAAAAGACGGGTGATGGGTGGCGCTGCCTGAGGTAGAGGCGACTGCAGGGCGGACTCAGCACTTCTCACTGTGTGACATTGAGCACGTTACTTAATGTCCATTTTCACTTGCCACAAGGATCTGATAGCGCAAGGATTCTAGGTAATCAGTATGCATTACCTGTGTGCGCGAATCCTCTAGAAATAAAGCATTTCATGCCTCAACACCCACAGGATGGATTTTTCTGGCTTCTGTGAGCCTCAGCAAACCAGCTCAGCTGCAGGCATGGCTGACGGCAACAGGACAGGGCAGCCCGGGTGGAGGACGCAGGCCCAGTCTCAACGCCCCGCCAATCAGGGCTTGCAGCCTCATGGCCCCGTCTGGTTGTGTGATCAAGATCACACAGCCAGATGTCAAGCATAGGTGAGGCCAGACGAGATGGGTGCTAACCAACCCACTCACTGCCGAGTCTCCTGGATGGAGCGTCCACTCAGCAGAAGGTCAGCAGTGTGTGGCTTCCCATGAGAACAGAGTGGGCATCACACAAGCAGACGCTGCCCAGACAGGGCGCCAGGCCTCGCAGCACAGCCTCCATCTTCACCACCTCAGGGAGCACAGAGACCAGGACGGGACGGGATGGCAGGCAGAGTTGGAGTCGTGGCACCCAGAAGCTGCTTGTGTCTGTGTGAGAGATGGAGGATGCACGGATCGGAGGGCAATCAAGGTTCCCCAAGGCATCAGCAAGGCATTGCAAAGACTGCGGAGCACAGGACTATGGTTTGAGTCTTTCTTCCAAACCTCGGGTTGGTGTTTGATTGTCACTGTGATTAGGGACCTTCAAGAGGTGTGTGGGTCAGGAGGGTGATTGCTGCCCTCACAGCAGGGGGCTTGCATCTCTCTCTCTCTCCCCCCTCCCCCCCTTCTCTCTTTGTACTCCCTTCCCCTTCCACCACACCTTGCATGTGACCATTAATCATAATTTATCAACATGTTTGGCTTGGGATCCACCCATGGGTTAGTAAAGCACACTTCTGGGTGTGTCTGGGTCACTCACAAAGATGTGAGCTTGGGGTCTGTATTGGGTCCCTCTGCTTCTTCTCTGGCCCTGTTCCCCTGCTCTGTTTCCTGGCCACCATGTACTGAGCAGCTCTGCTCCCCCAGGCCCTCCACCATGATGTTCCTGCCTTGGAGCAGCTGGCCATGGACTGAATCCCCTGAACCATGAGCCAAATTAAACCTCCCCTCCTTTAAGTCATAGTTGTCACAGATATTGTGTCCCAGTGATGAGAAAGCTGACCAGTACGCCCCAACATGCACAGACCTTTACTGCATGTTGGCACCTTGACCTTGGACTTCCCAGGCTCTAGAACTGTGAGCCAATAATCTCCATCCTTTGTAAATTCTCCAGGCTGCAACAACAGCAACACAAAAAGGGCCATGACACGAAAGGAGGGAGAAGATTGAACAAGACAGTGTGTGTGACAGAGATTGTGACACCTGGAGGTGCTCAAGTCCCTGTGACCAGCAGCCTGTCTGACTCGTCCCCCTACGTGGCTGCATACACGTCAGATTCTGCTGAGCAGTGACCTGCCTCTGCCCTGGGTTCTGGGCTCCCTCCATGATGACATCACCCTGAACGTCACCCACTCCACCTGGCCATCACTCTGGTCTCTTTCCTGTGTTCGCCTTCACACCTGAGTAGCAGCAAGTCCTGCGGACTTTTTGGACTATACGCTTTTCACATCACTCAGCACCAGCTCCCACCTGCCACCAGAGTGGGGTGGGCACCTGGGAGTCCCCAGAAGTGCAAGAAAAAGGAAGGTCGATTTCCAAAAAAGAAGTACCTGCTAGTGTGAGAGGAGGAAAGGGTTGCTAGAATCCAAAACCCACAGATGTCCACAGCCCTAATAATAGTCCAAGCAGCAAGTTTTTAAATGTTACCTTTTTCCTAAATCAGAGAACATTAAAGGTTATGCCTAATAGAATGTCACTCTCGCTTGCATACTAATGTGTGTTCAAAAGTGGGGAGGAAAGGGGACAACTGAAGAGATCAATAGGGACAAGCATCAGCTAATATTCACAGAACCTCAGCTCTTGCCACGGGGCCGGACACCTGCACATGAGCTGCGCTGTGTCTCCTCAGAGCAAGAGGAAGCCCCCGAACCAGGGCAGGAACCTCTCAGCCCACAAGACCTCAAAAACCATCCTGACATGGGGCTCTGGAAATGAGATCTGCTTGCGCCATCCTGAAGCCTGCTCACCAATTTCGTTCTAACAAAATGTGATAGAAAAATATGAATGTTCAGATTTTTTAAATGTATAATAGTATAGAGACAATGCCATGAACTCCCCCTCCAAGTCCTCCCTCCCTTTGAACACGCTCATCCCACCATCCTTGTGACTTTCTGCGGCAGCTCTGGAGGCCTCTTTCCTGAGGGTCTTTAGTTGTGCTGTCCTGGCTGCCTCGATGTCCCGAATGAATTCAAGATGTTTCCCTTTCATGGTCATTTTGACTTCAGGGAAGAGACAGAGTCACACGGTGCCAGATCCGGTGACTAAGGTGGATGTGGACACAGCGTGGTGCTTTCACAAGCTGCCTTTCTACTGGATGGCGCTCGGCAGCAGCACTCACTGTATTTTTGATCACACCTGGTTAAAGACCCTCAGAAAGAGGACTCCAGAGCTGCTGCAGAAAGCGGCCAGGGCGATGGGGTGAGTGTGTTCAAAGGGAGGGGAGGATTTGAAGGGAGATTCATGGCTGTGCATCTTTTACTGTAATACATTTTTACAATTTAAGCATTCACTGTACTTTTATCACAGCTCCTGCCTTTGCCGATTTTCAGAAAAGACTCTGCTGCATGCAAGGCTACGGGACGGGTCCATCACCGCTCTCCTCCACCTGCAAGGGCTCATCTCAGAGTCTCACTGCAGCTGCTAGGATTTTCAGATTTCTGCCTGGAGACCGTGGAAATGTGTCACACAACCTTTCTGGGGGAAACAAATTAAATAAGTTGGTGGCATTGCAACTGCTGTTGTTTTGAAATGTTTCGGTTTTATTTTGAGGCTGTATTTTATGAGTATCTGTTTCTCCATTCAGGGCTCAGACAATATGCATGGTTTCTTTATGAGATGTGCTATGCATTCGTGGAGACTGGATTATCTGCCAGACTGGTGAGAAAATACGTTTCAGTGACACTTGACTGGAAAACCATCTGCCCGGGCCGCGTGGACACACGGCCAGTACCAAGATGGACACACGAAGCCCAGCTCCGGGCCTGCAGTCTCTCAGGCAGACGATGCCCCAGAAGAGAAAGAGTAGACATGCAGCAGGGGATGGGTGGGTAGCATCTGAAATAAATATTTATTTTTAGTGGTTTTTTCCTGGAAAAGTGATAAGCAATGAAAGGTTTTAAGAGACAGCAAATACTATTTAGTTCCTAGCTGGGAGTCACCCACTTTCAGTTGGGCAAAGGGCAATACAGGCGCAGAAGTCTGGGTCTCTAGCCTAAAACAGAATTTAAAAATGGGGACATGTGTGCCCCTTGTTCCCCAGGGGAATTCACGGCTGTGTGTCTTTTACTGTAATACTCTAGAACGTTCATTTTCTGAAATCTGCCCCCGGCATTTAATAAACACATTGCTAATGCCGTAAACCTCCAAGGTAGACGCGAGGGTCTTCAGCAGCTGTGAAAACGGGAGCAAGAAACAAACTCCAGAACGCAGCGCTGCCCAGCTCCTCAGCAGCCCGCTCACAGCTGTCTAATTAGACCTAAGCAGGCCACGGCACTCCTGTAAGTCACAGGTGAAAGACACAGAGAAAAAGAGCAGAGACCCCGAGACTCCCGCTCTCCCACAACAGTGGCCAGAAGGACAAGATTGAGGGCGTGAACAGAAGGCCACTACTGTGAGACTGTAAAGCAATGAGATCCACTATCCCAGCACTCTGGGAGGCTGAGGCAGGAGGAGGATCACAAGTCTGAGCCTCGCCTGGTCATATCGGTGACTTACCAAGACCCTATCTCCAAAAATAAATACATAAATAAATAAAAAGGGCTGGGGGCGTGGCTCAGTGGGGAAGACCCTGAATTCAACCCCAATACTGTGAATAAATAAATAATGCTGAGAAGCAGGCCATAGAGAAGAGAGGAGAGGAAGGTGGGAGCAGGTCAAGGAAGCCGGGGAGGCTTCCGGGACAGAGCGGCTGAAGCTGGCCCTCCAGGGATGGAGAGCACCTTGGGAGCCTGTGGAGGGGAGAGCAGGGAAGAGCTAGGGATGGTGGCGGGTAACGGCCAGCTCTCACCAAGCACACATTGCGGTCCTGAGGGTGCCCAGCACGCGTCCCTTAGCCCCGAGTCCCACCAGCACCATCAGGCGGGTGTTTCTTAATCTCCACGTCACAGAGCAGAACACACGATCATATAAAGGACAAGTAGTGAGAAGAGTGCTCCATGGGCAGGGCGTTTCCAGGCAACGGCCTTACTTCCACCGATCACCGGAAGTCACCCCACCAAGGAGTCCTGAAGTAGCAGCGGCCCTCACGCCTAAGAGTACAGCAGGGCTTTGGAATTATCCTTTGTTCTGTGCGTGTGCCCACTCAGCCTGAGTGCTGAGCTTCATTTGTGAAACAGAAATATCCATTCTTTCTTTTCTTTAAATTTTTTATTGAGACAGGGACTCCCAAAGTCGCTAAGTTCCCCAGGCTGGACTTGAACTCGCGATCCTTCTGCCTCAGCCTCCAGAGCACTGGGCCTACAGGTATGCACCACAGGCCCAACTTCATTCTTCATTCTTTCTTGATTCAATATGGAGGGTCCTTCCATTTCTCAAAGCCAAGGCAGAGATAAATTTCCCCCGTGTTGGGGGCGGAATTCTCCAAATATCTCATTATCCTGCTGGGTGGTAGATCTCCAGCAAACTGGGGCTGCCCAGGCAGTGGAGTGGCCGCGTTAGAATTCCCAAGGTGATCTAATCTAAAGGCAAGTTCAAGTTTCAGTGCTGCAGAGAAACTGAACCTCCCATTTCTGCATCCTAATTGGTGGCTTTAAGACCCACTTCTCCGAGTCCTCATCTTTCCTGACAGTCGAGTGTACTTTGGCAGAGCAGGCGCACCGCGGGCACTCTTTGGGCCTCTTTCTCTCCGGTGGGTGAAGCGCCTTCGCCCTAAACCAGAACCATGTGTGTAGAATGACTGGGAGGCCCAAAAACTGCTGCAACCACAGAATTCCAGCTCTGCTTTCTGGCAACGAAAGAATAAAAAGGCAGCTCTTATTTCTCCAAATATTTCCTGCTTCGCCATCTACCCCACCCGCACTTCAGTTTTCCTTTAGCAAAAGCAGTGTTTCCCGACCTGCTCTTTCGACTGGCTTTGGAGAAATCTCTGCAATGCACATTAAGGTCATGGGATTGGCCGGGAATACGGTGATTTTTTTTTTTTAAGGGCAGACTTCATAAATCCTGGCTTGTGTCTACACAGGTGTATAACACAAACTGAAAAAATGTTTGTTTCATGCATCCGGATCTTGCCAAGATGCAAATATGAAAAATAACTTTTTTCCCCTCATGGAAGGTGTCCATGAAGACATCTGAGGTAAACCAAGCAAAAAGCCAACATCTGCCCAGCGTGGCCAGCTCGGCGCTGGTCCAGCATCCCCGTGTGCTGTACAGTCTCCGGCGCCACTCGGCACACATTGCAGGCTGAGCTGACCAACCGGGCAGGGCCGAGGTAGCTCCAGAGACGAGGGGGGGATATCGTGTGCTTGGCGCACACCGCAGGACTGCTTGAAGATCCAAACCAAGTGTCAGGAGATGTCAAATAATGTGGTTTGGGGTGCGCAAATGTTTTTTGCTATAAATACCCTTTAGAGTGTTCCAGAGCATTAAGCCAAAACCTAAACACTGTGAGGTTTCACCCAACTGAACGGTGCCTTACATCAACACAACTCAGGACAAAAATTGCCGACGTGAACTTGAAAAGGCAGAGACTGACGCTAAACGATGGCACTGAGAGGACCCAGGGCCAGGGCTCTGGGAACAAGTGCTGGCGGGCGTTCGGGGGCCAGGCGATGCCAAGTTCATTCAAGTCCGGTGAGTACTGAACCTCCCTCTGGGGATCCCAAGAGGGTAGTAGCGCCCCGCGCTGTACAGGTGAGAAAACCAAAAGCGACAGACACGTTCGAAATCCCGCTCCAGACTCAAAGTCAAGTTTGTCTGGCTACAGAGCCAGCACCCTTCGGAACAGGACCCGATGTCCCCGTGACGCATTCTGCTTCTCCGTCAACGTGTGACCTCTTCAAGGACCAAGGTGCCATCCACCCACCCAGCACTCCTGAGTTCCGGGAAATCCCTGGCATCCAGGATGTCATGTCTGAGACTCTTCGGGCTGCCCTGGCACTCGCCGCAGACCAGCTGGCTTAAAACACCACATGCTTCTTCTCTGGAAGTTCTGGGTGGCAAGTGTCCTAAATCCAGGCGTCTTCTGGGTTGGTTACTACAGAGGTTTTGAGGGAAGTTGAGTTCACGCCTTGTTTAACTTCTGATGGTTTGCTACAATCCTTGGTAGCCCTTGGCTCGTAGCTACATCCTCCCGCCTCTGTCTCCTCAAGAGGTGGTCTCCTCTCTGTCTGGCTCTCACCGCCCCTTCCTACAAAGACAGAAGTTAGACTGGGGGTCAAGGCTCTGAGAGCCCCCATTAGCTGCTCTCTGGACACACGAGGTTCCTCTTGCCATCCAGAAAGACCAGTCAGAGGTGCTAGCCTTCTACCATGTTGGGTACCTCCTGGGTCAGGGTTGCCAATATTCCACCTTGTTGGATCTTCCTGTGCCGGGATGGCCGGTCTTCCACCATAATGGGAACCTCCTGAGCACAGACAAAATAAGAGATAAAATCTTCTGCTTTAAAATAGCTCATGCCACACCTTATCCCTCTAAGGACCCAGGGCAGTCTGCAACTGCACAACAGAGGTGGGAGGCTTCCAGAAAGAATAAGGACACAAATCTAAGCCAGGTGTGGTAGCACATGCTTGTAATCCCAGCACTTGGGAGGCTGAGGCAGGAAGATCACCATGAGTTCCAGGCCAGCCTGGGCTACAGAGTGAGTTCAAGGCCAGCCTGAATTGCAGAGCAAGACCCTGTCTCAAAAAGGAAAATGAAAATGAACAAAAAACGCCACGCATCTAAGAGCCACTCCTTCGTCTATGACTCAGAATTCAGAAAAATGCTTCATATCAGGAAAAACAGGACTGAAAACCAAGCCTCATCAAATCTTTAAATGTTCCAATTACTAATTTCATATCAATCAACCAAGGAGAGCCCAAAGATACCTCAGCTTATGCTCATATGACTCTCCTTATAAAATCTTTTCTCTTGGTTGTTCTTACTAGAACTGATTTTTGAAAACTTTGGTCCCATTTACAAACACAGATACATTTTATTTCCCTGCCTCCAAGCTAACTCTACATGAGGAAGTTACTAGCAAAAATGCTACTATTACCAAAATGCATATAAAGTGATTCAGAAAGCCCAAAGAAGAGAAACTCAAGAAAATAACTAGGAAAATGTAAGCCCTTTCAAGCAAGGAGAATTTGCATATACTGTTAAATATAATTTCCACCAGGTGCGTGAGGCACATGAGTAATTACAGATTAGGGAGAAAGGCAGTGATAACCTTTTTCTCGCCATGGACACCACCTCCTCTGATTATGCTATGGTGCTTTGAAGAGTTAAATGCCCCCTACAAATGTCAGGTGCACCTGATTAGTGCCTTTGCTTCTCATTACAGCCCAGGCTGCATGCGAAGCAATTACTCAGGGGATATTTTACTCTCTGTATTCTTTCATCTTTCAGCAAATACATGGTTCACTTAAGTCCATAGAGTGCAGAATACACCCCCAGGAACCCTAAATTCTAAGACCAAACTCTAAGCATGCTCATCTTGGCCCCATCTGCAGGGCAGAGCAGAAATAAATGAATAATAATTGCTCGCTGCGAAGTTTGCTTCAGTAATTTTCTTCCTATTTGGAACTGACTCCCTCTGGCCTCCTAGGAAGCACCAGAGAACCACAGACGGCAGAGTGTATGGATCGGGGTTTTCCCTGTGCCATCCACATCCCACTGGCCCACTGCAGGCCAAGCAAGTGGAAGCTACTCTGCATCCGTGTGTCCCCTTACCAGGCTGTGACACCCAGGGCCGCTTAGCTCTGGGCACAGCGTTTATCTCAGGGCTGACACCCGCCAGGACAGGAAATGTGCAACACGCAGTGTCTGCTGCAAGACACTGCCTCGCACCCATCCAAATGGATGGCTGTACACTTTGCTGTGGGTTATGGCTTGTATCTAGATGTCCCCCAAAGCCTCGTGTGATCATTGGTGGGGAATTTCAAAGTGGCTAGATTAGGGTGTGTGGTGCTGGGATAAAGGGTGCCCCACCTGGGTGTGGGCGGCACCATCCAAAAAAGCCTGGATGGACTGTAACAGGACAGAAGTTGCTTTGCTACCTGCTGCTTCGCTGCCTCCTGCTTGCCCTGCCATGGACTGTTTGTCCTCTGTCAGGCCCTCTGCCAGGCCACCAGCCTTGGAGCCAGCTGACAACAGGCTGAAATCTCTACAAACTGTGAGCCAAAATAAATCTTTTCTCCTTTAACTTTGGGTGCTAGGTATTTTGTCTCAGCAATGAGGCAACTAACTAAGACATCCCATTATGCAGCAGCAAGATAGCAATGTTGCCTGAAATGGTGTAAAATTCAAGACCATAAATGGGAATGTAATGGTCAGGTCTTCATATGGGTATGGACGACACTCACGTCAGTTTACTTTCAACAAACACGCTCAGACAGTTCAAGTGACAGAAAGAATAACATTTTCAAAACATAATACTGGGACCACTGGATATTAACAAGACTATTGCTTTCCAACACCATGTAAGACCCCTGAAATTGAACTTCTACCTCACACCATAGAAAAAAGTCAACTCAAAATGGATCAGAGACCTAAATGCAAACCTTAAGACTATAAAAAGCCTGTAGTTGGCGCTGAGGACTGGTTTTGTGGGCAGCAATTTTTCCACAGACTGGGGGAGTGAAGGGAGTGTTTCAGGATGATTCAAAGCATTGTGCAGCCTACATCCCATCATGCACAGTTCACGGCAGGGTTTGAGCTCCTATGAGTGTCTGATACCTGCTGATCTGACAGGAAGCGGAGTGCAGGCAGGGATGGAGGGGTGCAGAGAGACTGGGAACACAGAGGAAGCGTCCCCCCCTCGCCTTCTGTGTGACCTGCCTCCTAAGAGGTCGGCACTGGTCCATGGCCTTGAGTTGGGAAGCCCTGCTATAGAACTACTAGAAGAAACCAGCAGAGTAAGTCTTTGGGCCTTAGGTTAGGCAGTAACTCCTCATTTGCGATGCCAAGACACAGGTGAGGGGTAGGCTGTGGCTCATGAGTAGAGCCCTTGCCCAGCAAGCACAAAGCTCTGGGTCCCATCCTTAGCACTAAGACAAAACAAAACAACAACAATAAAAGGAAAATGACAAAAGAAAGCAAATAAGTAAGTTAGAGTTCATAAAATCTTCTATGTTTCAAAGAACACCATCATAAAAATGAATATACAACCCACAGAATGAATAAGTTATTTGCAAGTCACATAAAGGACCAGTACCCGGAATATGTATGTTTCTGAAACTCAAGTAACACATCAACAAAACAAAACAATCCAATTTTTAAAAGGGCAAAGGCTCTGAACAGGCATCCCTTTTTCTTATTTTTTATTAATTTTATTTATTTTATTAGTACATGTTTCCAGTACATAATGATTACGTTTCTTACGACCCCTCATTAAAGCTGCAGCATTGCAGAACTGCAAAATAGTCTTTGTAAAAGAAACCATACGTGATACTGTATATAATCAATATGTCAGAAATATTCAGAAGAGAGAACTTTGTGTGGACAGAAAGTAGGTTAGCGTTTGCCTTGGCAGAGGGAATGGGGGCGATTCGTAATGGATATAAGGATTCTTCGGGGGAGACAGAATTATACTACAGTAGTAAAGTTTGAATTCTATAAACATTCTGAAAATGCCTAAATTGTATCTTGGAGGGAGATGAAGCTTTATGGTATGTATTAATCACATCTTAGCAGGGCATAGGGATGTGTGTTTCTAATCCCAGCTCTGGAAGCTGAACTGTAAGGTCTCAAGTTCGAGTCCCGCCTGGAGAACTTAGCAAGACCCTGTCTCGAAATAAAAACTAAACAGGGGTGAGGTCAGTGTGAAGGTCCTGGATTCAATTCGCAGCACTCAAAAAAAAAAAAAAATTCTTAGAAAAGCTGTTTTTTACTTTATTTTTAAAAACAGGCAAGGGGCCATAATTTGGCCAATTTTATACTAGTCTTTCAACATTATGTACTTTCGAAATGTTATAATAAAAATTGAAAAATGGAGACTAATAAGTGGTAAAATAAATAAATAAAAAAGAAGTACAAAGGAGAGAGGAAAGAAAGATTAGAAACTGACAGAAAAAATTCAGAGAAAGGGTTGGGGGCAAATGACCTTTTCTTCCCTGCATGTGTAAAGATCTATAGCTCAGATTCCTCCTTGTCTGGGAAAAAACTCCACAAACACAGAGCTCAGACACCTGAAAAACCTCAATATATTTACAAAATGTGAATGTTATCAATATAAAACCGATGTTTCTTTGCTGTTGTCCCAAGATTGATGTCTTATCAGAATTTTTGCTCCCTAATATGAATGTAAATAAGTCCATTGCAGAGCAGGAAACTAACACCCATCTTCCAAATTACATGCGGTAGACTTTGGCCCAGTGGCCAAGAGCTCCAGTCCAACCTTCACAACCCGCAACAGACTCCAAACACCATCTGGGCTCCACCAACCCTCCCACAGACAGCATTCCACTCTGCTGGGATGTCAGGCATCCGTCACACTGGCAGCTTTGCAGAGAGCCCTGGGGGTTTTCACACTAGCAAACTGGTGCAAGGTGTGATCAATATATGTGGTGAATGTTTACTTTTTTAATAAACGTATCACAATAAAAACACGTTGCTATTAACTCCTCGCAAAATCCTCCCCTTCAGTTTGCTTTGAACACACTCATCCCGTCGTCCCTGCCTCTTCCTGCGGCAGCTCTGGAGTCCTCTTTCCTGAGGGTCTTCAGCTGCGCTGTCCTGGCTGCCTCGATGTCCTGAATGGATTCAAAACGTTTCCCTTTCATGGTCATTTTGACTGTGGGGACGAGCCGGAAGTCACATGGTGCCAGATTCTGTGACTAAGGTGGACAAGGACACACTGTCATGTTTTTACAAGCTGCCTTTCTGTTGGATGGCGCTCGGCAGCAGCAGTCACCATATTTGTGATCACATCGCATAAAGCCTAGAGGGGCTGTTTATCCAATCATCACCCTTACACAGGACCACAGAGCTGAAGCCACACAGTGTCACAAAGCCTGCCAGTCCAGCTCCAAACACACAGTGCATTTAACCACTGCACTACCCAGCCCTGCATTCAGGAAAAGCTCTGACAAATGCTCTGCTTGTTGAAAGGATCTTCTTGGAGGTGCCAAAGGGGAAATGGCACTTTGAGACACAGCAGAAGTTCTACAGGAAACTGTGTTATCCCTGCTTCTTACTTATTTTGGCAGCCGCTGCACTGAAAATCACACTTCTGATTCATTTCTGAATTTCCTCTGAAGTTTCTAGACCACCTGCCTCCCTCCCCTCTTCCCTTTCTTCCTTGACATTTTATGGGGAAAAAAAATTATACTGATTTCTTTCAGCTGTCCCCTTCCTTCATTATCTGGGTCGGCAAAACAAAGCCACAGAAGGTAGAGTTCGGACGGAGAAGGCTGCGAAGGCTTTTCTCTGGCTTTTGCCTCCTGGCCGTGTTTTTTTTGTTTGTTTGTTTGTTTTGTTTGTTTGTTTGTTTGTTTTAAACCAAGAACATGTATTGGTACATTCTACATACAATGGTCACATTTATTACAATTATTCTGTACCTATACATGATGCATCCTGGTTCTTCCCCCTCTCCCCGCCTCCCCTCTGCTCCCTCTCTCCCTATTTACAGCAGGTTCATTCATCATTTTCCATATTTTCCCTTTACCCTCTTTCCCCTATTGCCTTTCTGCTTTTCCCCTTCTTTCCTTCTAGCACTCCTCTGCTCTGCACATCATCCTCCTTTTATATAATATCTATTACACCTCTTTGTCCTTATTTACAGTTATGGTTTCTCATATCAGAGAAACAATTCAATGTGTGCTCATGAGTGTCTGATTTATTTCACTTAAGAGTATGTTCTCAAGGAACCTGAGGATCAATGGAATAGATTGGAGGATGCAGAAACAACCCCAAACACACTCAAATACCTCATCTTTGACAAAGAAGCCAAACACCCTCACTGGAAGAAAGACAGCCTATTTAACAAATGGTGCTGGAAAAATTGGCTAACCACATGTCGAAAATTAAAACTAGATATATGTCTCTCACCATGTACTAAACTCAAATCAAAGTGGATCAAAGATCTAAACATTAAAACAGAAACATTAAATTTA
>PVJO010031760.1:0-13967 GCA_004026905.1 Hystrix cristata
GCTGCTACCATGCCTGTCTCGTGGTAACCCCTGCCGTGCCTTATAGGCCCGGTACACATTTTCTGTGTCAATTGTTATGTTCAACTTTCCTTTTCTTCTTTTCTCTCTACTTTAAATAAAACTTTAGAACTGCTTTTTGTCCCCCTCATTCAATTCTTTGCTTGAGGAGGGAAAGAACCCAGGAATCTCGGAACCCGTCCGATAGCATTATCACCCTCTGAGTTTGCTTTTGGCAAGCTGGAGGTCTGGGGTTGTATCTTGTTTGTATGTCTTCCCATTTTCTATTTAAAATCAATATCTAACACGGCTCCTTCCAAGGTCTACCTTTCCATCCTGTTGCTCATGCTTTAGTCATACATGCTTTTAATCTTCTGGTAAAGTTCATTTTTCTTTTCCTTTGCCTGGAGTTGGGGATTTAGCTCAGTGGTAGAGTGCTTGCCTAGCAAGTGCAAGGCCCTGAGTTCGATCTCCATCATCTCCCCCCAAAAAAAGAAAAAAAAATTTTTCCTTTGCCTAGGGGCTGCCAAACCCCAACTGGTCATACAGACAAAACCCACTGTAAAGTTGCCAGACTTCTTCTCCTGAGCCCCATTGGACAAAACCTCCCTTCTGAAGATTTCCACTCACTGCTCCCCAACTATGGTCATTCAGCTCAAAGAAGCCAGATCATTCTTCACCCATTTCCCCAACGGCAGTTGGATGGTTGTCTCAGAGAGGGGAATGTAGGGACAGGGGTCCCCATAGGTAGGGAAAAAGTAGGGTAAAGGCCTCATTAAACATTATTAAAAATTAATAGACAATTTTAACCTCTACAGCCAAACTCAGAAAGACAAAGACAGTAATAATCCAATAGTTGGAAGTATAAAGACAACTAAATTCCAACAATTAAAGAGACAAAGGCAAAGGAACTAGTTCAGGGAAGGCCCTAGGTAGTGTGATTTACATAAAAATCACAATTTCCCCTTTATTGGATCCTTTCATCTACATAACCTGGCTGTAAGGCACTGAGCCATAATCTTACTCTCTACCAGAGGACAAAGAAAGATCACATGGCTAAGAGAAATCCGAGGCAAGGATGACAGACAAGCCCAAGAGTCAAACATACTTATCTCATCATTCTTGCCACTTTCTGACATATTTCTTGAAATCTTCTGAGTGTCCTGAGCTACCCTGGCTGCCTTGATGTCCTGAATCAATTCAACACCTTTACCTTTCATGGCCATTTTGACTTTGCAGCAGAGCCAGAAGTCAAATGGTGCCAGATCTGGTGAGTAAGGTAGATAAGGACATACTCTAAGGGTTTTACAAGCCTGCCTTTCTGTTGGCTGGCACTCAGTAGCAGCATTCACTGTATTTTTGATCATATCTTCTAAAGACACTCACATAAGAGGACTTCCAGAAAGATGAGAGAGAGAGAGATAAAATATGAGAAAATTTAAATCAAGTTAGGCACGGTGGCACACACTTATAATCCTAACACTCTAAAATGCTGAGGTAGTGAGGTAGGAATAGGGCGTGGCTAGGGCTGGCTGGCAAGGGAACATGACCTGGAGGAGTGGCTTGGACCTAGGTCAGCCCTGGGGGAGTGGCCTGGACCTGACATCAGCCTGAGGTGCCAATTTCAACCGCCACCCCTCTCACGTGGATAAATAGAAGCAACACCAGAAGCAAGCCCTTTCTTTTCTATGGTGCCACCAGGGAAGGAGCTCTCCCTTCTCCCTCCCATGGAAGATGGTGTCTGCGTACCAGGGCCAAGGCTATCATGCCTTTTTTGTGGTAACCCCTACCGTGCCTTTTAGGCCTGGTACACATTTTGCTGTTTCTATTGTTATGCTCCACTTTCTTTTTCTTTTCTCTATAATTTTAAATAAAACTTTAGACCTACTTTTTACTGCCCTCACTGAATTCTTTGTTCGGGGTGGGGGGAACCTAGGAATATCAGAACCTACCCAATCACAGTAGGAATATTGAAAGTTCAAGCCTGCCTGGGCAGCTTAGTGACTTAGTGAGATCTTGTTTCAAAATAAAAAATAAAATGGGCTGCGGATGTAGCCCAATGCAAAGGTCCTGGTTTCAATCCCCATTACCGAGGTGGGGGGGTGGGGATATAAATCAATTCCTCTGTATTCAAATGGGTTTTTTAAAATAGTAAAGCCTTTAAAAATTTCTTTAAAATAATGGTGCATACCAAGGAGCAGAGTGTGTTCTGGCTCTGACATTAGCTTTATGGCTTTGGGCAAGTAGCTTTCCCCTACCCAGACCTCAATTTCCTATCTGCAAAACAAGGGACTGGATACAAAGATTTTTCAATTCCTTCCAGCTCTGTGGTTATCTCACCACCAAATTCACTTAGTTGTCTTTTGCTCTTTTATTCAGCTTGATGTTTCCAGGCCATTGTACAATTTCAGTTGACTTCCACTAGAGGGTGGCCAGGGAATGGAGATGAGGCTCAAATCAATTTCTTATGTTTTTTGCAATCAGTTCTGGCGGAAAAAAAAAAAAAAAAAAGCAAGTCGGCAGAAGAAACTGATGTTATGTGGATAAAAATGAAATTGAGATTTCTGTTGGTTTCATTTGTCTCAGCTATTGTTTTCCTGTAATATACGGAGAAATTATGTGAGAGGCATTTTTTATGATTTTCTTTTTAATCAATATAAAGAAATTAAGTACATACTTGCCTTGTCTAGACTGTCTGTCCCCAGATAACGAACCCAATCTTTACTAAGTTAATCTTCAAGCCCACCCCTTTCCTTTCCAATTAGAAATAGTGACCAGAAATATTCATTGATTCCCATTTGCTTGCAACAGAAAATTCTACCTTTCTGGCCAACTTCGTTTCAATTACTCCCCAGAACATATCTTTTACTCCTAGAGATGTGGCTTTCCATAAAAATCTAGCAAGCACAGCCTTGGTGCCTCCAAGACTGACTTAGCTGTGATGTGAAAAAAAGAACAGCAAGGTGGGTCAAAAGATCTCTCTCCAGGGCACTTGGAGAAATGACTGAGCCCAGGACTGGGCAAGGCAGGCATATGATGAGCCTGAACATATCATCACACAGAAAGTAAGTAAGCGCATGGGTGTACAAATGTCCTCATATGTTACAAGGACAGGAATCACCTTGAAGGAACCAGAGGTCTAATCTGGGACAAGTTGAGAAGCAAAATAATGATGATGATGATTAGAAAATGTTGAAAAATCAAAAGCCTTAGCCCATGCCAATGATAAGAAGATAAATAAACAGCTAAATAAATAAAATGCTGTCGGGAAGGATCTTGTTTACAACAGAATCCAATTGGTGAGTGTGGTGGAAGTGCTATCGTTGGAAAACCAGCATTTTGCAGCCATTATGGTAAATATTGGTTGAGGCAAGATTCATCAATTGATTTCAATCAGGAATAAGATATTCATATGGTCTTAAAGTATTATCCCACAGACCGTTCATTAATTACACAGCAAAAGCATTAACAATTCAGTGAGGAAACTGGACAGCATCTTGACCAAATGATCAAAATGAACATCACCAGTGAGAAGCAAGTGAACAACTTGTCTCTCAGTATGAGACCCAGAGAAAGACCTAGCATTACTATGTAGTAGTCCAGTTGAGAATGTATCACCTGAATCGAGTCATGAGGAAACACCAAAGAAACCCAAAATTAAGTCCGTTCTACTGGAAAAAAAGAAGGGCTGGAGATTTAGCTCAGTGGTTAGAGTGCTTGCCTAGCAAGCACAAGGCCCCTGAGTTCAATGCCCAGCACCAAAAAAAAAAAACCCAAAAAAAACCAGGGAGGTGGGGACTGTGTTCTTCAAAACTGTCAATGCCATAAAAGATAAAGTCAGTAGAAATGTTTCCAGATTAAGGAACACTGAGGCAACATGACAATTACATGCTTACCTGATCTTAGATTGGATCCCAAAAGCAGGAAGGGGATAAATAAAGGTCATTCATGGGTCAATAGACAAAATGGGAATATGGAGGTTAGATGATTGCATCAATATTAAATTAAAGTTGATAACTACAGATACCCTTTTTCTTACAAAATATACATGAAAGTATTTAGAGGTCATAAATAATGTAACTTTCACATGGTTCAGAAAAAATATGAATGCATACACAGGGAGAGAGATTGCAGAAAGGAGCTGTAATGGTAATAGTAGGTGAATACAGGCAAAGAGTATATAGTGTTTTGTTTTGTTTTTTTTTTGTGGTGCTGGGGATCGAACTCAGGCCCTTGTGCTTGCAAGGCAAGCACTCTAATCACTGAGCTAAATCCCCAGCCCCGAGTATATAGTGTTGTTTGTACCATTCTTCTCACTTCGACTTTCCTGGAATTTTGAAATTACTTCTAAATTTCAGTGTTTACAATTTAAAAAAAAATGGATGTGGTTGCCAATCCCAGTCCTACCCTTTTATATCCCAATGACCACAAGCAACAAGTATGACCTCATTACAGGAGCAGTTACCCATCATTGAGCACTTACTACCTGCATTATCCCAGATCTCACAATTCTCTAGGACAGGTTTTTTCCTGTTTTATAGACAAGAAAATGAAGACTCAGAAAAGTCAAATAATTTGCCCAAGATCGCTTGGTCATCAAGTTGCAGGGCTGAGATTTAAACCCAGGTCTGACATCGATACCCTATTTCCAAAAATGATAGTAGTGCTTGGTCACGCTTTTTTTCTTTTTACATAGAATTTGCAGTATTCTCAAATATTATTTCATTCATTTATTTAATATTTTAACAGTTTCTTTTCTGTCTTCCCCTATGAAAGTAGAGATCTTTGTCTATTGTGTTTAATGTTATATCCTGGAAATCTGGAATACTGTCTAGCACTGTAGGTACTCAGCAATATTTTAAATAAGGATTTATGCCATAGGAATATTGAATGACTACATAAGATGATTTATATAACTTTTGGTATTCTTTGCTGCTACTTCTGAATGAATTGGAGCCAAACAGATACCCTATCAGTTCTGCCTTCCCTTCAAAGTTTTGGGAGCAACGACCCTCTTCTTCTCCTCACAGATCAAAAGTAGAGAGGCCTCCACTTTGCAGACTTGGGATTAGATTGAACTTTCACATTGAAAATGGCCAGGCCAGGTAAATACTCTATTTACATCTATGAAATACCTTAAAGGCACTAAGTTATTGGAAAAGTTTTCAATAATTGAATTCAGAATTTCATAACATAGGCAATTTCTAATCTTTTCTAACTGTTGGACACTGGCAAGGAAACACTTCTTTTCCTAAAAAAAGGCAGAATTTTCCATGCCATTTGGAATGAAAATATAACAGTAATACCTCTGTTTTGGGAGGCCAAGAGAGGCTAAAGATGGGGGGGTGCACTTGTCAGAATGTGGGAACTGAAGACCAGACTAAACAACATTGAGACTGCATACATGTTCTTAACACGTTGTAGTGACCCTCCTTGAAAGGGGAAATAGAAAGAAATGAGAAAAACATTACCCCCCAAAACTAAGAGGTACTCTGTGGCTTTCATGAAAATAGTGTCTGTTTTTGCTAACTGTTTACTCCCAGCCTCTAACCAAGTGTGTGGCATATGGCGAGAATTCAGGAAATATATTTTTTTTTTTTTGGTGCTGGGGATCGAACTCAGGGCGTTGCGCTTGCAAGGCAAGCACTCTAACCACCGAGCTAAATCCCCAGCCCCAAATCAACTTTTTTTTTTTTTTTTTTTTTGGTGGTGCCGGGGATTGAACTCAGGCCCTTGTGCTTGCAAGGCAAGCGCTCTAACCACCGAGCTAAATCCCCAGCCCCAAATCAACTTTTTTTTTTTTTTTTTTTTTTTTTGTGGTGCTGGGGATTGAACTCAGGCCCTTGTGCTTGCAAGGCAAGCGCTCTAATCACTGAGCTAAATCTCCAGCCCCAGGAAATATTTTTTAACAGATGAACTATCAGTTTTTGCTGCATTAACAGACAACTTTCAGATATACACAACAAATTTTCAGCTCTTGCTCATGGTTCTGTGAGTTTCCTGTAGGTCTACTTGGCTCATTCTGGCTTCTTAGGCCCAGCTTCGTGTCTGCTCCATGTATCTCCCAATCCAGGACTTGTGTGTGACGTGTTTTTCTTTAGTAGATGGCAGGGGTACAAGAAAGAAGCAAAACCCTAAGATTCCCCATAGAGACCCTGCTCAGAACTGAGATACTATCACTTTGGCCCAAATTTCCATTAGTCAAAAGAGAGCATATGACTGAGCCCAAATTTGGTGGACTGGGGAAATACAGTCTACTTATTCTACTGAGGGGGATGTACTACAAAGTCGCATGTGTATAATTCTGTTATAGAGAGAAGGACAAGGTGAGAATAAATATATAATCCAATATTCTACTCTATACACCGGAGTAGACTCAAGGGGGCTATGAAGGTCTATTTATGTCATTCTGATCATAATTATTTACATATTTGTGGTTAAAATGTTTCTCTTGTACTCAATAAGAGCTTCTCGTGGGCAAGGATAGTGTCATGTTTTGCTCATCACTGGATCCCCAACATCTGTGACAGTGCCCAGTATAAAGTGGGCACTTAATAAATATTGTTGGAATAATAGATGGAATATGGATCTCTGTGTTTCCATTAGACTGTTACATCACCTGTCTCTTCCTGGAACTCCCGGGTGTTTCACAGTTCCATTCAGAAATGCTCTGCAATCATTTTGGAGAACAGAGGTCACTGTTAGGGTTTGGAAGAGAATACTACAAGAGGACAAATGTTTGTTTGAGAAATTTTGGAAGGGAGACCTACAAGCTGGAATTGAGGTCTGACTCTGCAATCACAGACGGTATCTGGAAAGACTTGCTAAGAAAGAATTCTCTGATGACACGATTTCTGGCATCATCCACTAAAATTGAACAGAAACATGTTACCCAGTATTGCACAAAAACTCTAGGACATAAATAAAGTAGGGAAAAGAGAAAAGTCCTTACACAAACTATGAGGGGAAAAAAGAAATCATTACTGCCCATTCTTCTATGAATACTGAATAAATCTTGAGTTGTTTAATAAAATGGGCCTTATTCTCAGTTAACCCCTCAGGGGCTCCTCGAACAGTCAAACAGAGATGTCTATGAAGAACCTAATTGTTGAGATACAGGGAGAAACTGACTGCCTACCTAGGGCAGAAGCAGAAGCGCACCCTTCTGTACTTCCCACGGTTTTCGACAGAAGTCTCCCAAACACAGGTATATAAATGCTATAAGCACAAAATTTCATCAGAGTCTCAGGTTTTATTTTAAAAATCCATGCGAAGTTTGCTTTCTACAACATATTATATCCAAGTTTTGGTGTGTGTGTGTGTGCACGTGTGTGTGTTGCTGAGAATCAAACCCAGGGCCTTGCACATGCCAGTCAAGCACCCTACTAAGCTCCAACCCCCGCAGCCCCCAAATTCATTTTAACATAAATACAATTTAAAATTACTCATCATCTGCTGGGCATGGTGTTACATACCTATAATCCTAGCACTTGGGAGGCTGAGGCAGGAGGACTGCAAGTTGGAGGCCAGCCTGGGCTACATAGTAAAAGCCTGTCTCAAACAAAACAAAACAAAACAAAACAAAACAACTCATCAATTAACAAAATCGACACTCCAGGAAGAAGCATCATGTTGCTTACATGTGGCCCTCTTTCCCATCCTGTCCTAAAAAGGCCAGACCTTTTCATCATTGTGCTGAAGCTATTAACTAGATTACTGAATTTAGACCAGCCTGGGTAGACTTTGCCACCTTATTCAAGAGAGATTTCCAAAAGGGATGCCAGATGGGAGTTGAGGGGCTCTTTAGCAAGTGAAAACCAAAAACTTGAGATCAAGCAACGTGAAGTGACATCGCCCTAAGGGCTTTGGGGCCTTTCTCCAGAGACTCTTATGAATGGTACAGAAAGGAGCACAGCGCATTTTGGTGTTCTGCCCCTGGCCTAATTTGAGATATTCTAAAACCTTATTGTTACCGTGGGGGCTGGGGGTCCCCTGTGAGTTTCTAGGTTCTCATGTGAGACAAACAAAGCACTGAATGTTCCACACAATGGTACGGAAAAAGCAGCTACATTTATCGAAGTTAACAGGGGAAGGTGAGCTCAGAGAGAGCGGCTTCCTGCCAGCAAGAACAAAAAAGTAGCACGCTAGGGAGAGAACCGGCATGAGGTGGCGGAGAGGAAACAAGTGGAGCTAAGTTAGGCTTTCAAAGTTGAAAAAATATGCCCCACACCTACGGGGCCTCTCACTGGGTCTCTCGGGACATGACTGGCAAAATGATTGACAGGATGCCGAATCATCTCAATTGTATCTACTGCCCATGACCTTTCCCATAATTCACTCTGTTATAATTACATGCATGATATGCAGTCCTTACCTATGAACCATTAATGAACTTCCAGAGAGGAAATGTCATTGTAGGTCAGTCCACTGTATCTAACACATACGTGCCTTGGCCTGGAGCTTTCGGAATTTCCCAAGACTCTGTTATTCTTGTTTCCGCCTCTCTTTAGGACAGCCGAGGGCTGGCCCTGGGGCACTGCCCCAGTTCAGGGAATGGAGGAGGAGTGGTCCCACACGCCAAGTTGTGCGAGCTACACTACCATGCTGCTTGAATGCCCACTCCTACAGAAATCACCAAAGTTCTGCAGAGGGCCAGTGTCTGATGGGGGCATAGATCATCTGATGGGATTAGAGAAGATGGTGTGCATATTTATATAAGTGCCTTCGAATAGGGAGTCAAAGGATTTGCCCATTTTTCAGGCTTTATTTTTGGCAATGCTGGGGATCGAGCCCAGGGGCACGCTACTGCTGAGCTACATCCCCAGGCAATTTTAATTTTTTATTTTGAGACAGGCTCCTGATAAATTGCCAGGCCAGCCTGGAACTTGTGAAACCTCCCGCACCAGCCCCCCAAGTAACTGGGATTACAAGTGTGACCCACTGAGCCCAGTCAGAGTTCTTAGTGGCAAGAAACAGAATCTGACTGTGGGAGACTGAGCACAGAAGCTATTTAGTAAAGGATATTGAGTCTCTCACAGAATTAATCGGAGGACTCATTAAGGCCAAGTCACCAGAAATGATGCCTAAAACCAGGGCACAGACTTAACTTACCAGAAACTTATCAAAATCTGTGTAGTTGACACTCCCTAGATTCGTACGGTGGACTTGAACCTCACTATTAAAAAATCCACTGCCTGGCACTGCCATTGGCACCTAAAAAAGCCGGACCCCTCCTGCTCGCTGGGATCAACACCAATGGAAGCTCCATGCCTCGCCTGGACTAATCATCAGCCTCACTGACTAAATCTTCTGAAAGCAAAGCCCAGGTCACGTGCTTGCAGGCTAGCTGCAAAGGACATTGAAAATCTTAGAGGAGTTGTATAAACTTGCAATTTCCACAAGTATAGAAAATAAGCTTTCCAAATAAGACACAGGATGATTGGGGCTGGAGGGGTAGCTCAGTATGCATGAAGCTTGGTTCCATCCCAAGCACCAAAACAAAAAACACCAAAGTCCCCCAAACCCCAAACCCAAAAAACTAAGATATCCGATTAAGTTTGAATTTCAGATAAACAAGGAATAGCTTTCTAATATATTCCAAAGATTTGTGGCACGCGCACTAAAAAAAATGTTGTTTATCTCAAATTCAAACATGACCAGGTGTCCTGTATTTTTATTTGCTAAGCCTGGCAACTCTAATAGGAGTGTTTTCAAAAGATAATGGGCAGCCATGAAACACTATTTGAACAATCCACCACATTATCACATTGTTCAGCAAAAAGAAGCACCAAAATGAACAAGAGTTTGTAATTCACTAATAATCTTACTTCAAAACAGTTTGTTAATTTGATTGGCAAGAAATGATATCTGATTTTTGTTTTAGTTTACCTTTCTTTACTTTTAGAAAGACTCTTCATTATTTCAAACCTTTGTTAATATTTTTTTATCTCCCCTTTTGTGACTAGATAGTTCACTTGGCATACACTTGTCTATCAGGGTCTTTCTGTTTCTGCTGTCAAAGACTGGGGTTGGGGATTTAGGTCAAGTGCTAGAGTGCTTGCCTACCAAGGGCAAGGACCTGAGATCGATCCCCAGCACCAAAAAAAACCCAAAAACAAAAACCTTCTCTCCATACAATAAACATATTCTCCCTTTGCCTGGTTTATTATTCACCTTCTAATTTGTAAACATTTTAGTTACAGAGGTTTTTTTTGGGGTGGGGGTGCTGGGGATCGAACTCAGGGCCTTATGCTTGCTAGGCAAGCACTTTACCACTGAGCTGAATCCCCAATCCCTGCAGAGGTTTTTTTAAACAGATTTTATATGATCAAATCTTCTGCTTTCTCCCATACTTAGAACAATTTTCTCCATCTAGAGATCAGAGAAATGCTCATTTATATTTTCTTCTAGTTTTTTATTATTTTATTTTTTCTTATATTTGAATGTATATGGAGTAGAATGACAATTAAATAGACCTTTTTCTAAACAGTTAACCGACTGTCCTAATAAGATCTGTTGAACAATCTGTAGAGTTTCTTTCTCAAAATATATATCAATATCATCAGTTTCTTTCTTCCATTAGCTGAGAGCACTGAGCCTTCCCAACTCCTTTTATCAGCAAGTACCTGTGATCTGAAACCAATGCGCACCAGTAATGACAGGATTCTCTACATTTAGATTTCTAAGTGAAGACCTTCAACAGCTCTCTCTTTCCAGACTCACACGGCCATCCTGGTGACTCACATGGCCTGCCTGCCTCAAGGTAGATGACAAGTAGTGGAAGAACATGAAAGCTTTCTCCCATAAATTTTATTTCTCTCTAAAATGAATCCTTTAGTATAACAAAATATTATTAATAATCATCTACTCTATTTAGAAAGAGTCAGTACAGGAGTTCCGGCCCAGCCTGGATAACTTAGCAACTTGCAGAGACCTGATTTCAAAAATAAAAAAGGGCTCAACGTGAAGGTGCTGGGTACAATCCCCAGCACTCCCCACCAATAAAACAAAATTACTACAGAATTTACAACAAAATTTAAAGAAACACACGCAACTAAGTCAAACACAATTTTTTTTTTTTTTTTTTTTTTTTTGGTGCTGGCGATCGAACTCAGGGCCTTGAGCTTGCTAGGCAAGTGCTCTACCATTTGGTCCCAACCCCACAATATCTTTTTCATTAAATCTCAGATGCCATTGAGTACAGCCTAACCTAACATTGCAGTCCCTCATGATGCTTAGGATCTTCTTCACTGAAGAACCCCATCTAGGGCTTTCTCCACGCCCTGGAAAACAGTTCAATTGCTTTTATTTTCTCTTGTGCCTGTTAGCTTTGCTGTCTGTATCTTTTCCCTTCCATGACCCAAAACAGAAGAAATAAAGCTCACTGTTGTATTACAGACTCTGCTGTTCTGTGCCTGGACTGTTTCAATCAGAGAAAAACTTGTTCTCCACCAAATTCACTTACCTGTCATTTGAAACATAGTTCAGTGTAAAATCCCAACTTGCATTCATATTCTCAGTTATCTCTCTTTCGGAATCTTCACAAACTTCTGTTCTTGAGTCGAAGTCTTACTGTGTTGTCCAGGCTGGCCCCAAACTCCTGGGGTCAAGAAATTCTTCTGCCTCAGCCTCCTGAATACCTGGAACCACCGGGCTCTGCTTCCCAAACTTTAAGAGGTCACATTATTTATCAACTGACTTCTTTTCCAACTGAGGCAGTATAGTGTTAGTGTCTACAAACTCTGGGGGTAGGCTTCCTGGTTTTGGACTGTGATCTCTTCATCTACTGGCTTTCTGTGTGTCAGCTTACTCATGTGTAAAATTGTCATAATAATGTACACATGCCATAGAGTTGCTGTAAAAATTAATGTTTTGCAGTACCAGTGATCAAACTCAGTGCTGCTTTACCACTGAAGTATGTCCCCAGCCCTTTTTAATTTTTGTTTTGACACAAAGTCTCTCTATATTGCCCAGGCAGACCTCAAACTTTTGATCCTCCTGCTTCAGCCTCCTGAGTACTTGGGATTACAGGCACGTGCCACTGTGCCCAGCTGAAAATTAAATTTAATACTTGCAAAGCACTTAGTTAAAGTAGATCACATACAGTGCAATAAAAGTGGTAGTTACTCAATCAGACAGGTGATCAGAATTCACAGCTCAATGCAACAGTGGAAAAGCAATGACTATAAGTTTGGGTGAAACCAATAGGGGTAAAAAACAACTTTGATTGCCTTCTAGTTTACAATATTATAAGTATGTATGTACAATAAAGAACTCAGGGCCGGAGGTGTAGCTCGGTGGTACGGTGCTCCTGGGTTCAGTCCCCAGTACTGCAAAAGCAAAACAGAAAGAAAGCCTCAGAAAAACAGCTACTCACAATTAAATGTTTTAGGGTAGTCTCCACTGGGAAGCTAACTTCTAAAATATCTCTACTGGAAACCCAGATCACAACCAAGGAAAATATACCTTACAGTCATCTGTCAGTATCCTTCATGGTTATGTATTTGTGCATGTGTCCAGCACAGGTGGGAACATTGTCTTCTGAGTTTGTTAAAAGATGATGTGAAACTTAGCAGATATCAATAATTGGTACTAAGAGGCATGTGCCTATCATGTGTAAAATATTTACATCTGTGCAGGCAATCCGTGAAACTACTTTTCAACACATTTATGAATTTCTTATTAAAAGTTCATAGGTATTATCAATAGACTGATGATAGGCAAATAAAATTTAAGAAAAATCAACTGAATTTTTGTTACTATTTCCTTTTTGTTAATTGCTAAGTAACAATCTTTACCATTTTAATAGCATTTACTACTTTTTCTTCTATAGTTTCAATAGTATTTACTGTTTTTCTGATTATAAATATGATGTATGTTCTTTGTACAATTTTTAAGGAAATACAGACAAGTATAAAATATATATATATCTCACCTCTAATCCCTCCAACCAGTGATCACCACAGTTAACCAGTTTTGGTGTATTTCCTTACTATTTTTCCCCCAGGGCATGCATTCACAAATATTTATTGAGCAGCTAGTATATTACCAATACAGTTGTAGGTACTGGGGATAGCAGAAAAGAAGGTCTCTGTCCTTGTAAACCTGACATTCTCTAGTTGGAAATCAAGAAAACAACTACAAGCTGGGTGTGGTGCTGCATGCCTGTAAGCTCAGCACTGAGGGAGGCTGCAGGAGGATCTCAAATTCAAGTCGTATCTGGGAAATTTAGCAAGACACTGTCACAAAATAAAAAGTAAAAAGGGCTGGAGGTTTATCTCACTGTGAGGGGCCTGAGTTCAATCCCTAGTACTGCCAAAAGAGAGAGAGAGACGGACAGACAGACAGAGAGAGAGAGACAGAGAGAAGCAACTGTAGTGAACATAAAACACAAATAATATAATGTCAGATGGATGGATGGGTTAGGGAACCAGATGGGAGAGTTTGCTGGTATTTTCGATAGAATGGTCAGGCATGCAAATGACTCTAGTTTATCCTTTTTTATGGCAGTGTAGTACTCCATTGTGTAGAAAAACCACATCTTCTTTAGCCATTCATCAGTTGTTGGGCATTTAGGTTGTTTCCAAGACTTAGCTATTACAAATTGTGCTGCTATGAACATGGTTGTGCATATATCACTGTGATATGATGATTTTAATTCTTCTGGGAAGCTACCCAGCAGAGGAATAGCTGGGTCAAATGGAACCTGTAGTTGTAGTTTTCTGAGGAATCTCCACACTGATTTGATGTTCCTTGAGAACACACTATTAAGTGAAATAAATCAGACACTTATTAGTACACATTGAATTGTTTCTCTGATATGAGAAACCATAAGTGTAAATAAGGACAAAGGGGTAGAATAGATATTATGTTTAAAAAAAGAGAGAGATAGTATTCAAAAGAGAGAACTAGATAGGGAAAAGGGGGATAAAGAAGAAGGTTAAAAGAAAAGTAAGATGAAAGGGGAAAAA
>PVJO010031761.1:0-13968 GCA_004026905.1 Hystrix cristata
TAGACAAAGACGTGAATTTGTTCTCTGTGCATGAGCTCAGAGAACTGAGCGCACAGCATGGCGCTAGTAGAGGCTTGATGAATGTGAGCAGATTCCAGTCAGCTGTCAGAGCTCTGCGGCGGGGGTAGGTCGATGTAGCCTTCTTCCCAACGAGGTGCCGGCGGAGTCTTGGTCTGCTTGTGAAAAGAGCAGCAGTTTAAGGATAGGGCAGCTCGACCTCAATTACTGGGTGGTCAGTAAAGAATGTTCCATGTTATGTCTGTTCTGTCACAACCCGGTATCGGGAAGTTGTTTGTTCCAGAAATGTGCACGGAGGGCAAGGACATCCTGCCCCAAGAATGTACAAGCAGAACAAGAAAGAAGAGAAAACAAAGATGAAGACAGAGACCAATCACAGACTGTCACATTACTTGTTAAAACCAATCAAACATTGCCACAATATCCCATCCCATCCTGTACTCTTTCCTTTCCCCTTCCCCATAAAAAACCCTTCACTTCTGTAGTTCGGGGCCTTTACCGCTGTCTCCTGCATGAGACATGTATTGGCCCAGAGCTCTATTTAAACAATAGCTTATTACTTTTACATCGAATCTGGTCTCTTGTCGTTCTTGAGCACCGCTCTCCCTTATCCCGGATAAGTTAAAAAAGGTTTCAGCCTTAACACTTGCTCCAGCCCCAAGCCAACAGTAGCAAAGTGGCGACACTGGGTTTTGTAAGAGACTTTCAACCATGGGGCCTTCAGACCTTAAGTGTGATTCCTTTGAGTTGCTAGAGCCCCGAATAGGTAAAACAGGATTATATTTCATTCGGACATGAAAGTCGAAGGCCACTCCCTCAATCAGAACTTGACAGAGTGATAGAGCAGCCGAGAATGGCTGACAGGCTGTAGACTTTGGAGTTAGACGGCGCTGGGCTTGACTCCAGCCCCCAGCACCTCCGTCACAGTCGCCTCACCCGGAGCCTCAGCTGTAAAGTCAGGTGATGAAAACTGCTGCAGGGTTGCTGTCACAGTAACACATTACAGATGTTAAGCCCAACACATCGTAGGCCCTCTGTAAGTGAAAATTATTGGAAGAACCAAAATATTTCTCCCTGAAATATAAAGGGTTGTTGAGTGGAAGACCATCAAAATGCGGGGGAACTTCGCCTTTTCTCCGTTCGCCAGGAAGCAAGACACTCAAAAGGTGTCTCTACCCTCCCGCCCCACTCTGCACCTGAGGACAAGATGTTAATTCTTTGCACAACCCGCTTGTCATCTCAGGCACTGTGGCACCAAAGAGCTCTGCCGGCAGTCTCTTTCCCCGTGCGTTTCCCTTCTCGCAGTTTTCCCACCCATGAATCCCAGAGCGGCTTTGCTTTGCCTTGTTGGTCCCCTAAATGTTGTTTTTTATTGAACTACTTACTATGGCTGACATTGCTTCTCTATGGAAACCACACATGTTAAGAACATGCTTGTTTCTTTGTTATTCTATCTTCTTTTGTCCCAGTGATGAGTTTACTGAGGTTGGAAAACTGTAATTTTTGTCCTTCCCTCTTATAATGGAGATTACTCAGAAGGACAGGGGCACTTGGGGCTAATGGAAAAGGAAGCTCTGTGTGGGGGACCCCAGAAAGTAGAGTCTTAAAGCACAAACCCGGAACAACAGCAAGAAACCAGGACTGTTTTGTTCAGCATCTCAGCTGAAGAGTTTACCCCAGAAAGCCCTTCATCCAGGGCAAGTGAGTGCTAATTATCCAGCACCCTCCACCCCAGGAGCTTGATCAGGTGCTAAGAGTCGCCTGAAGCAGGGCTTGGAAAGATGCTGATGCTGAGGGTGCACTCAATGGGGAAGATGCTGTGGCTGGCTGGTTAGTGGTGCCCGCTCTCTGGGCGCAGGGTTCAGGGCAAAGGCACGCAGGCCACACAATTGCCTTTGTTCCTTACCAGCCAGCAGCCATAACAAGGCCGCCCTGGTTACTACAGGTGAGAATTCAGAAGTTGCGGGCAGCACTCAGGCTTCACGAAGCTCAGGGGAATTAAATGAGAGGCAATTATGCTCCAAAAGCAGAAATAAAAGGAAAGGTGCAAGACCACAGGAAATCCTTGATAGTAATATACTGGAAAATTTCAGTGGTTTCCTTACTCTACCCAAAAGCAACCCAGAAGGTGTAGCAGAAGGGTCTAAGAAATTGCTCAGAAAAGTCAAGCAAAATTCACAATATTGGCATGCCCCAAGTAAGCCCACAGAGTTTGAGTTCAACAGCAGAAAAAGAACAGACACAGAACACAATGTGAAAGTAAAGTAATCCCATCCTCATCTTTGGAAACATTAGTTTGAGTAGCAGTGTTTGTAATCGGCCAAAATAGTCAAGAACAAGAAAGCCTTGCTTGTTCTTAAATTTAATGTCCCTTTCAAAATCCAATTTGCTCCAGCTTCTGAATGTCATCTCGATACATTTACTTTGAGGACTACACTCCTGAGAAGACATGAGTAAGAAACAGGACAGCCTGCTTCTTCCCTAATGGTAGAGTACAAATGATGACCTTTCAAGAGTCATGAGGATTAGGAGTACCGTAGCAAATCCTCATCCCAGCCTTACATGGCCCTGCTGCAGCTCAACACAAAACCACTTATCTGAAGCAGAAACAGTAAGCTCAAAGCAGACATTTTGAGTTGGAATAAATAATCCTGAAGGACTTGAAGCATCAGGAGGAACGTAAAGATGAGAAGTCTTTGTTTTAGGAAAGAACAAGCTTTTGCAACAGGATTTTCTTCTCTTCCTACCGAGATTGTTATGAGCAAGTTTCTCTGGGTGTAAGACAGCTGCCCATGTGACCACCATGTTGCTTGTACCCTGGAGGGCCAGCCATCCTGGAGGAGGTCTGGCCCAGCTCTCCCCTAATCTCTCTGGGACAACCAATATTCCTTTGCACTTGTCCTCCATTTTCCACTGGCATCGCAGCCTGGAAAGCATCTGTGGATTTGTCAAACCTTTTGGCAAGCATTACCAAAAAGCAAATTTTAGAATCTGACTCAGCTTGAAAAGATACAAGTTCTAGACTTGCTTTTTTTCTGTATTGTTTTTTAGAGACTATAAATTCTAAAAATTTTTTCTGATACATAATACACACTCCTTTTGGAAAAGGCAGAGAAGGCTTAAGAAAAAATTAGGGATTACACATAAATCAGCCACCAGACATAACCTCTGTTCACATCTGCCAGCCTGATATCTGCCATTTGCTAATCAGAACCTGGTCATCCTCTTATGCACGATGCGATACTAGCCTGTTAAGGAGGATATTCTTAGTATCTCTTGTGTAGTTTTTCACCAGGACAGGGTTGGGGATGGGGGAGGTTGATGGGGAAGGCAAAAATGGTGTCCACCACAGTGATGTGAGAAGTAGGGTACTGGAAACAGTGTTTGAGAGCGTGGTGTAAATTTAACGCATTCTGACTATAGATGCGGCAACATGAATTGCTGGCCTGGGGAACACATCGGTGACGATTAGTCTTCTCTGATGTCATGCTGTCATTCCAGAGGGACAGACATTTTGCTGACTGGAAATGCTACATTTCATAGTGGGAGAAGCATTATCTTTCAAAGTCTAGTTTTTTCATCTGTAAGGTGAGGAGACCTCTGTTTATACTAGATCAACTGTGCCAAATTCCCCAGAGGTACGGCCACACGGTGAGTGCCCCACACCACTGCTGTGCACACCACACCTCCATGAACTGCTGGAGTGTCCCCTTCATGTGTGGACCACAGAGACAGTGGGACTCCCTGGTTCCGCCACGGTATTAACCACACCCAAAGAGACTGTAGGAGACTGCACTGTTGTCCCCACCTAGAGTCAGAGCCAACACCCAAGGCGCATAGTTATGGGGCAGCCAGTTACTAAGAAGGCCAGTCCACAAAGGTGGTAGAGATATCTGAACCACCATCTCAATACAGATCACAAGACAGGTGAAAAACAGGTAACACAATGCTACCAAAAGAGCGTAACAACTTTCTAGCAACAGATTCCAAAGACATTGAAATGGATAAGGTGCCTGATAAAGAATTGGGCAGATTGACTATTCTTTTTTCTAAAAAAAAGCTCAGTGAAATCCAAGAGAATGTAGATAAAGCATTAAATCAGAAAAAAATATGGGATATGAATGAGCATTTCAGCAGAGACTTTGAAAAAAAAGCAGGAATCTTAGAAGTGAACAGCTCAGTAGTTACATAAAAATACAGTTGAAAGACTCAGCAGACTTGAACAAGTGGGAGAAAGAATATCTGAACTTGAGGACAGGTCTTTTGAGATAACCATGTCATGAAAAATAAAAAGAAGGAAAAATGAAGAGGGTATTTAAGACCTATGGAACACCATTAAATGAATAAACTTCCATACTTTTGGAACACCCAAAGATAAGGAGGGAAAAAAAAGTTAAGGGCCTGGAAAACTTATCCGATGAAATACAGCAGAAAACTTCCCTAATTTTGGGAAAGATATGGGCATATATGTACAGGAGACCTGTAGGACCCCAAAATACGTGACGAGAAAAGATCTTCACCAGGGCATATTATAGTCAAACTGGCCGAAGTACAAGACACAGAATTTAAAAACCTCCATGAAAAGATGCCACATCACATTTAAGGGTATTCCATTAGAATGACAGCAGATTTCTCAGCAGAAATGATGCACAGAGTGATATGAACTATTCCAAGTCCTGAAAGGAAATAACTGCCAACCAGGATTACTGTATGCATCAAGGCCATCCCTCAGAGAGGAAGGAAAAACAAGGGCCTTCAAAGACAAACAAAAACAGGGAATTCGTGACCACCAGACCAGCCATTCAAAAGATGCCTAAGAAGGAAATATAATTACCATTAAAAAACGTGTAGTGTAAATCTACTAGAAGAGTAGGTACATAAAGGAAAAATAGAAAACAATCAAACATTATCAATACGGTAAGCCATCAAACCACAAAGAAGAACAAAAGAGGAAGAATAAAGAATATTCAAAACAACTAGAAAGATCCATAAAATGACAGAGTAAGTCCTCATCTATCCATAGTAACTTTGAATGTAAACAGACTAACTTCTCTAACTGAAAGGTCATCTGGCAGAGCTCAGTCTGGGCAATTTAGTGAAATACTGTTTCAAATTTTTAAAAAATGTTCAAAAGGTAGGGATGTAGCTCAGTGCAACACCCCCCCAAAAAAACCTGATCAGCCAGGTGTGGTAGCTGAGGCTGGGCTATATAGTGAGACTCTGTCTGAAAAATGAAAAGAGAAATGCTAGACTGGCAGAACGGATTTTTTAAAGACTCAGTGAAATTAAAAAGAAAAGAAAAGAAAAGAAAAGATTCAGCAATACACTACCATGCTGCCTACAACAAACTCAGTCCCAAATAAAGACACAGAGAGACTTAAAATGATATTCCAAGAGAACAGAAATCTAAGGGGAGCACAAAGAGCTATACTTACCTCCGACAAAACACAATGAAACACAAAGGCTGTAATAAGAGACAAAGAAGGCAACTCTATAATGATCAAGGGAAATTCAACAAGAAGATGCGATGACTGTACATCTGTATGTACCTTACATCTGAGCACCCAATTCAATAAAATGAACACTACAACCTAAAAGGAGAAACGGGTCTCAAGCCAATAATAATGGTGGATTTCGACACACTACTTTTATCAATGAACAGGTTATGGAGACAGAAAATAGTCAACAAAGACAAACTCAGATATACATTTTAGGTCAAATTGGCTTAAGAGACATTTATAAAATTTCCACCCACCGCCGAAGAACATGCCATTTTCATCAGTGCATGGAATATTCTGTAGCGCAGACCATGTATTTCACCATAAAACAAATCTTTAAAAAGCTGAAATCATATCCTGCACTTTTTCTGATTGCAATGGAATAAAACCAGAAATCAACAGCCAGAGAAATTTTTAAAATTATACACATTCATTGAGATTGAACCACACACTTTTGAATGAAGAATGAGCTGTTAAGGAAATTGAAATGAAAACCCAAAAACTTCTTGAAATAAGTGAAAATGGAAACACAACCTAACAAAACTTGTGCAAGCAGCGAAAGGAACTAAGAGGGAAGTTTCTAGCAATGAGTACCTACATCAAAAGTACAGAATCGGAGGCTGGGGTGAAGCTATCGTACAAGCGTTTGCCTAGCATGGGAGGAGGCGAGTTCGAATGTCAGCAATGCAAAAGGAAAGAGAAAAAATTTTAAAAGATGGATTTCAAATAAATTAATGATGCATCTCAAGGATTAGAAAATCAAGAACAAACCAATCAAAATTAGTTACAAGGAAAGAAATCACAAACACCGGAGAAGATGTAAATGAAATAGAGATGAACACAGTATAAAAGATCAATGAAACGAAGAATTGTTTCTTTAAAAAGTTAAAAAAGAAAAGAAAAGGAAAAAAAAAAAAAAACAGCCAGGTATGGTGGCACATGCCTGTAATCCCAGCGCTTAGAGGCAGAGGCAGGAGGATCATGGGGTCAAGGCCAGCCTGGGTTATATTACAAATAGACTCTGTTTCAGCAAGCAAAACAGAACAAAAATTGATCAACTGTAAGATAGACCATACAAGATAAGACACGAACAAAAGAAGATGTGTAAACTGAGATTCAAGAACGATACCACAGACATACAAAGGAAAATTAAGGGTTACTATGAAGAGCTTTATGTTAGCTGGGTATGGCGGCACATGCCTGTAATCCTGGCTCTTGAGAGGCTGAGGCAGGAGGATTGCCTGGAGTTCAAGGCCAGCTTGAACTTCATAGATAGCGAGACCCTGTCTCAAAAAATCAAAGCAAAAAAACTTTTGCTCTAACAACTTGGAAAAACCTAGAAAAGATAGAAAAGTTCTGACATTGTAAAATGAAACTATGAAGATATAAAAAAGTGAATAGGTCAAAACAACTAGCGAGACAGCGATGATGAAGACTACCTGCCATTCAGGACTGGATGGCCTCCTGCTTAATCTTGCTAACTATTTTTTGGTTTGTTTGTTTATTTATTTTGTTTTATTTTTTAAAACAGGGTATAGCTGAACTTGAACTTGCGATGTAACCTAGGCTGCCCTCAAACTCGCGATCCTCCTGCCTCAGTCTCCTGAATGCTGGACTTACAGATGTGTGCACCGTGCCCAACTCTATTATGTCAAACTCTATTATGTCAAACTTTAAAGAACTGATACCAACTCTTCCCAAATGGTGAGCAGAACTGGAAGTGAGGGAGCCCATCCAAACTCATTCCTTGAGGCCAGTATTACCCTGTAGCAAAAGTGGACAAGGAACCAACACAGAAAGGAAACTATAACTGACACTCCTGATAAGCATGGGTGCGAGAGTTCTCAACAGAATGCAAGCTAACGGAATGCAACAGTTCATAAAGATCACTCGTGACGATCGAGTTGGTAGTAAGCCAGGGACGCAAAAGTGCTCCAACGTAGACCTACCAATAAACGACACATGGCATCAGCGTAATGAGGGACAGAAATCATGTGGTCATCTCAATAGATGAAGAAACAGAATTTGATAAGATTCAGCATCACTTCATGATAAAAGCCCAGGACGAAGAAGATGTAGAAGGACCATCATCTCATAATAAAAGCTAAATATGACTAATAGCTAACATCACACTGAATGAGGAAAAGCTGAAAGCATTTTCTCTCAGATCAGGAACAAGTCAGGGGATCCCCTCTCACAACTCTCATTTAAGATTCTAACAGAAGGTTTAGCCAGCACAATTACACAAGAGGAAGAAACAAAAGGAATACAAATAGGAAGGGAGGAAGTAAAATTATCCCTGTTTGCAGATGATGTGATTCTATATACCTATTTTATACAGCTAAGGACTCCATCAGAAGAGTATTAACTGATAAATGAATTGGGTAAAGTAGGAGCATACAAAATCAACAAACAAAAATCAGTAGTTTTTCTGTACAATGATAACTAACTTGCCGAGAAAGGAGTTGCTATGATTCTGATCAAAAATGGTCACCAAAAGGCTCACATGCTGTTCTCAGTCAGTGCTTGCTAGAGAAACAGATTTAATGCAGGATGTGCAAATATATAAGACTTTGCAAGACTGGCTTAGAGTGGCCATCCACAGAGTCAGGTGTGGATGAGAGCAAAAGGGCTGTCCATGCTGGAGATGCGATGGGTCCAGTCGAAGGCCTGGAGCTCACTGGTGTCAGGAGGCTGACGGGTCTGCGCTGGAAGCCAGGAGACGACGTCCAAGGTGAAGGCGAAGGCTGGAGCTCTCTCGAAGAAGCAGAACCAGCTTTCCTTCTGTGTTTCCTTTCTATACCATTCCAGCGACAATCCTTCCCGGGGTGGGCCTTCCGCACCCAGAACTACGCTGAGCCAATC
Source organism: Hystrix cristata (assembly GCA_004026905.1). Lineage (NCBI taxonomy): Eukaryota > Metazoa > Chordata > Mammalia > Rodentia > Hystricidae > Hystrix > Hystrix cristata. The sequence continues at coordinate 8,382 of PVJO010031761.1, forward strand.
TAGTTGGACGTTTCTTACTCAGGCTGACACAGTCAGTTAATTGTCACATGTGTTCAGAGGTGGGACTTTTGAAAGGCGACTGGGACATGGGGACACTCACCTCCTCAGTGCTGATGATTTCCTGGCAAATGTGCCACTGGGAGGTGGGGTGGGGCTGGAGGCAGCGGGCCCTGGCCACATGCAGCAAGGGTACGTTCTTGTCCGGGACCACTTCCTCCCTCAGCTCTGCCTTGCTCTCCCTTCTTGCTGGCTGCTGAGGAGTGAGCCGCTTTCCCCCACCGTGTCCTTCTATAATGAAGTTTCTGCCTTGGGGCCAGCCAAGCATGGACAGAAAACATGACTCAAAAAACCCTTTCCTCCTTCACATGTGTGCCAGGCGTTCTGCTCCAGCAATGGAAAGCTGCCTCTCAGAGAGGCTGTGAAAGCAACCCTACTCACAACAGCTATAAAATAAAATACACAAGAAGAAATGTAACCAAACAAGGAAAAGACTTGTTCAATGAAAATTATAAAACATTGATCAAAGAAATTGAAAAAGACAAAATTGTGGAAAGACCACCCATGTACATGGAGTATAAGGATCAATATTGTTAAAACATCTGTGCTTCCAAAAATTATCTACAGATTGCAAACAATTTCCATCAAATTCCCAGGGAAATTCTTCACAGAAGTAGAAAAAATGATCCTAAAATTTATCTGGAAGCACAAAAGACTCCAAGCAGCCAAAGACATCTTGAGCAAAAAGAACAAGTTAGGAGGCCTCATAATACCTGATCTCAAGACATACCACAGGGACTCAGTGGTCAAAACAGCAAGGTTTTTACTTAAAAACATACAGACCAGGGAACAGAATAGAGACCCCCTAAAGAAATCCACATATCTACAGCCAACCGATTCTCAACAAAAGTGTCAAAAAATATGCACTGGAGGAGGGACATTCCCCTCAAAGATGGTGCTGGGAAGCTGGATATTACCATGCACATGTTTGGTATTTGACCCCAATCTCACTCTGTATAGAAAGAAATTCAACACGGATCAAAGACCTAAATGTAAAACCTGAAACCATGAAATTAGCATAAGAAAGTGCAGGGGGACGTTGTTTGGTCCGATCACAAAAGCACAGGACAGAAAAGCACCAACTGACCAAGGGGATTTGATGAAATACAAGCACCTCACGCAGAGGAGACAGCCAGCAGCGAGGGGGCTGCCTGCAGAGGGAGGAGGAGTATCTACCAGTGATTTAGCTGACACGGGGTTGATATCCAGAATCTCATAAGAACGCGCAAAACTTAACAATGTAAAAACCCACGTGACTCAAATACGACATGGTGACTGATCCGAGAATGGCACTGCTCAGAATACTTGAATGGCCTACAAACGCACAGAAAATGCTCAGGACCTTTAGGCATCAAGGAAAGGCACATCAAAACCACAATGAGATGGCATTACATTCCAGGTAGAATTGCCCTCATTGAAAAATATGAACAGCCTGTAGTCTCAGGACTCCAGGAGGCTGGGGCAGGAGGATCTCAAGTTCAAGCCCAAGCTGGGCAACTTGGCGACTTGGAGACTTCCTGTCTCAAAATGTAAAATTTGAAAAAAAAGATCTGGGGATATGGTTCAGTGCCAAGGCTCTGCATTCCATCCTCAGTAACACACACTCTTATGGAAGTGTAGTAAGTGCTGGCTAGGATTTGGAGAAAAAGTCATACACTGCTGATGGGAATGTAAATTAGTTCAGCCACTATGGCGAACAGTGTGGAGTCCTCTAGAAACTGAAGATCAACAATCTGATCCAATCACCCCACTTCTGGGTACACAGCCAAATGAGGGGAGAGCTGCACACCCGAAAGATGCGGTGCTCGAGGTGGTTGTGACACGGCTCACAGTTGCTCAGATACGGAGTCAGCTAAGATACAAAGTCAAGCTAGAGTTAGACGACTGGACCAAGAAAATGCAATGTGTGTATATACATATAGCAACAAAGAAGAATGAAATCACAGCATCAGCAAGAATGGATGCAAATGGAGGACGTGTTAGGTGACAGAAGCCAGACACAGAAGCACAGGTCCTCTACTGTCCCGTATAGCAGCACCTCGGCTCATGAACTTGATTCTTTCCACAATTCTGGTCGCAAACTGAGTCAGATGAAAGCCAAATCAAATTTCCCCATAAGGTCAACACTGAACCTAACCACTGAATTTATTTGGTTCTTGTTCAACTGGTTTGCAAACAGACTCACAGAAAGAATCAAGGTTTTTGTTTGTTTGTTCTTTTTATTTTTCTTTGTGGTGCCAGGGATTGAACTCAGGGCCTTGTGCTTGCTAGGCAAGCACTCTAACCGGTGAGCTAAATCCCCAGCCCAAGAATCAAGTTCGTGAACTGAGGAACCACTGTATTTGGAAACTAAAACAAGTCAACCCAAAAGCAGAACAGTTATTTTTAAAATTTTTTATTTTAAAGTAATACAAGTAGCTATTAGTAAAGAAAATATTCAAAGTACTCTTTTTACTTCTATGAAAAAATAAAATTTCCTAACCATATAGAGAATAATAATAGTTAATAAATTGTGAATCATAATGTTAAAAGAATGGCCAAAATGTTACTCAGAGTATGAGTCATAGGTAAAAAGTACTTTTACAAAACAGAAAAACATAATAGCACAAAACTATCTTAATGAACTAAGATAAACTAGTAGTATATATAAAACAAATTAGCATACATATTGAGATATTTCTGAAACAGTGGAATAGATAATTTGGGTAATTATTTGAACTTCTCCTTATCTCCCATTTCTCTGTCTTCTCATAACAGAAACCGTGCACTGGAATAGTTATTAGTAGGGATTGGGAAGGTAGGGGAAAGCAATAGCAAAGGGTGGTTGGGTATGATTTATGCATGCTGTATTGTGCATGGCACTATCACACCGTATCCCATTAATATGTACAACTAATACGTGCCAATGAAAATCTTTTGATTTTTTTGTTTGTTTGTTGTTTTTCTTTTTGAGACAGGGTCTCACTGTATAGCCCAGACTGGCCTTAAACTCATGACAATCCTCCTGCCTCAGCCTCCAGAATACTGAGATTACAGGTGTGTGCCACCATGCTGGGCAAGAGGGTGCTGGGGACAGAACTTGGGTCCTTGCACTTGCTAGGCGAGCGCTCTACCACTGAGCTAGATCCTCAACCCCGAAAATCTTTTAAAGGAACGTTAAGTGTGCCTGGCCCAAGTCTTGGCCTCCAGTTTCAATCATCTGCATCTTCTTCATCTAAGAGCACCCTGGGTCGATATGATTTGTCTCTGGTGTTAGTCAGCTTTCCCATTGCTGGGACCAAATATATGACACCCACAGCTTAAAGAAGCAGCAGTTTATTTTGGTTCACAGTGTCAGAGGGTTTAGTCCGTGACCAGCTGGCTCCCAGGCAGAAACTTTACGGTGCAAAGACGTGGCAAAGGCAGGCTGCTCACGGTAGCCAGGAAGCAGAGAACAAGGAGAGTCAAGAGGAGGTGGCTGGGCAGCAGAAACGGTCCCCACTGCCACCCCATGCCCCTTTCCTCCAGCGAAGCCCCAAATCCCAGTGGCCAACTTAGTTATAGATAGCTGTGAACCTCGTTGCAGTTAGTACCCTTTGAATGAATCACTACTCCGTGAGTTTCCTAATCCAGTCAAGTTGACAGCGAGAATCAACTGACACCTGGTTAATTCTGTTCTCGCCACTCTTTTAGATTTCTATTGCCACTGCAGCAAATGTCCCCAAACTTAGTGACTTAGAACAATAGACATTTATCATCCTATGGTTCTGGGAGTCAGATTTGACTGGACTCTGGATGGGCTAAAATCTAGATTCCTGCACATCTCCATTTCTTCCTGGAAGTGCTCGGAGTCCCGGTTTCAAGAGCCTGTCTACCTTCCCTGGCTCACGTCCCTCTTCTTTCATCTTTAGTGCCAGCAGAGTCCCTTCCCTCTGGCCTTCCTTCCCTTGTCCTATCAGTGTTTCTGACCACAGCTGGAGAAGCTTCTCCCTTTCAAGGCCCAGTGTGATGAGGTCAGGTCCACCTGACCATCCAGGGCAGCTTCCCCACCTTTAGGGATTAGGCGCTGGGCATCTCTGAGGGGTTATCATCTACCTATGGTGCTGGTGGCTTGGCACATGCCGTGGCACACCCGTGATCACACATCAGGTCTTCCTTCTGGCACTACTTGTCTGAGTTTTGTTGCTTCTGCTGGCCCCCATCCTTTTCTCTGGCTGAGCCAGAAACAGCAGCAGGCCTGAGCAAGGTCTAAAGCAAGGCCCACCCCTACCTTATCCCTTCTCTTCCTGCCACCTTAACAAGATCAGTGGTGCCTCCTCCTACCGATAAGCTGTGTGTGGAGTGGGATGTACCAGTTTCAAGTATCCCCAACCCTTCCTACTCCATTCTCTCATCCCAAGACATCCATGGCTGTAGAGTGGCTTGTGGAGAACGCAGGTACCAGTGAGCCAACACCAGAGCGCATTTTCTGGGTGCTGAATGCACATGTGCACACGCTGAATCTTCACAAAACCCCCGTGGGTAGGTGCTGACATCTTCCCAAGAAAAGGAAGGCCCAGAGATGTTAAGTGACTTCCCAGGGCATGGGTGTGACAGGATTCGCACCCAGCAGACTGGCTCCGGGGCCTTGCCTGCCGTCTGGAAGTGAGCCGCTGACCTTGGCTTTGAGTGCCCCCTGCACTCAGAGCGCTAGACAAATCCGATCCGGTTTGGATCTGCACACCAACTAGGACCTTACGCACTTTCTCCTGCCTGGAGCGTTGATGCCTTTGACAGATGGGCGCGGTACGTGCCTCCTGCTGCTCGAACCTGTGTGACAGTCTCCTGCCTCAGCCTCTGCTCCCCCTCCTGCCCGTCAAAACACTGCCGCCAAGTTAGTCCAGCAGACCCATGACCTCACTCTGCTGGTTCCTGAATATTGTAGATGATTTTCTAGCCCTTCCGTGGCTTTGCTGTCCGCCAGCAAACGTGAACTCGAGCACGAATGAAGGCCACACTCACTGCAAACGAGTTCAGTGGCTCAGGTCGGGCCACGCGAGCTCACCCCATCGGTGAAAACAGAAGAGAAGCAGCCATTCAGCTTCTGCTGACGCCCCCACGAGGCCAGGTCTTCCTTCTCTACGACGCTGGAGGTGTGGGTAGTCCGGGAAATGTCCATGTGTTTTTAAATTGCCTCAGTTTAGGAAAAGGAGGGAAATAATCTGCAGGAGGAATGCGGGCCACCAGTGCCTGACCTTTGATTTACAGGCTAAAACCAAAATCATGGCCTCTGCGTTCCGGGCCTCTGCCCCATCTTTCCGACCTCACCTCCTCCTGGTCCCAAGGGCCGCCGCTCAACCAGGCCGCCCCCGGGGGCACTGCCCGCCGTCCCTGGACCTGGACTCCGGGCCACATCTCCCACTCCGCAGTCCCACCAGGGTGAACAGGGAGGCGGGCACAGCCGCTCGTAGCCCGCGTCCTCCCACGAGGCGCGGGCGTTAGGGAAAAGCGAGCGCGGCCCGTGTTTCGCCCCTGCCCCAACATGGGTCCCTCCGGCTCCCCGGCACAGTGC
>PVJO010031762.1:0-13803 GCA_004026905.1 Hystrix cristata
CACATCCATTCATTGTGTTGGCAGTATTGATTTGGGTTTTCTACTATTTGTGGCTGATAACTGAGACAAGAGGCTGTCAGGTAGAGTCTAGGGTTCATCTGAATTTAGTTTCTCTTAGAGGAAGACCTTTATGTTTCTCTTACTGATATAACTTTATTTGAAGTGGATTAAAAATATAGTCTCACGAAACGCTTGGAAACTAGCACCTGTCTTACTCCTATACATAGAGATCTCACTGAGCTGGAGGAATCATGGGTTGTTCAGCCAGAAAAGAGCAGAAAAACCTATGAAAAATTTATGGAATACTCATTCTATGCTAGAACACTCTCATATATTTTAATTCTTGCAACGAGATTTTAAAAGAACATAGGTCGTGTTAGTTTTGTTTGCAGATAGTGCAAATGAGGCTCAGAAAGGTTAAATAGTTTTCCAGGATCTGCTGTCAAGTGGTACAGCCAGAATAAAAGAGCTAGAATAGACTTGCTGTTTTCTTGGTGAAGGGATGAAGGTCCAAGGAAGTTAAGTAACTTGAGCAAATTAACTGCCAAGACTGGTCTAGAATCCGGGTTTCGCAATACTGTGTCCTGAGTTTCTTAAATTACATGTTCTATCCATGAGTCTTCAATGCCAGTAATAAATAGATTAGGTGGAATTTGCCTATTCATCCGTTTAGTAAGTATACATATTAGATATTAGATATATATCGTATACATATACATATTGTATACATATATTTTACACATATTAGATAACGAGCTCTGGGCTGGGTATTTGAGACGGGTCCCTGCTGCCCATTTGGCTGAGGATGCTCCACGGGGGTATTATGGGTAGGACCAACACAGCTGATGGGACACTCGAGGAGGCCAGAGTCTGCTTTATAGGCGTTGTAGAGGAGAGGAGGACTAGGCAGGAAAGCAAGGTCTGTAGGGTATGGAACCCAGGAGAAACTCCCCCATGGTGATCGTCATGGCTCAGGATCACAGGACATGCTGCTTCCGCTGAGACCCAACACTCTGTGTTTCAGGACAGAGTACTGAAAATGCTAAAGTCAGACTTCAGAAGGTGGCCTGCTAGATAGTCCACTTGACCTGCTCCCCTCTAGAAAGTATTCCATGTGGCCCTGGTACTTGTGTATCCCAAGTCTCAGTGAGTGAGAAGTTTCTAGAAATTCGCCACTGCTTTTCTTCTTGCACTCTAGATGGCCTTTGTGGGTGCTCTGCAGGCCCAGAAATCACCTCAGGGAAACCCACCAGAAGATGAGGAAGAGGTGGGAGTATGCTGGTAACCACTTAACAACCAGCTGTCTTACAGGATGCTGCACGGAATTCCTGATCTGTTGCGTTTTCTAGTTTCTGTGGTATAATTACACCCACTAAGACTGACTTCAAGCTATCAATGTGATGTCAAGCAGTTTCCATGATTCTTACAAATTTAGCAATAGGCTCTTGGGAGACGGTATGAGGAGGCCGCGGTACATGCTGGTTCCCAGTAAGAGACATATTGGGCCACTCATGGAGTTGTCAGCACCCTAAGATATCTGAGGACCACATACCTGGGAGCAGGGACAGTATCAGCATGGACACTTCCCTTTACCTTTGCACTCAGTTTCTCTGCCTTTGAAGTACGGGTTGATTTCTGGCCATCTTCCCTCTTCCCACCCTCCTCTTTTGCATGTTTTCCCCCTTTTACTTCTAATTTGAAGAAAATTAGAACAAAACTCTTGCTTTGTGTCTAAACAAGACACATTTCTCAGGCTTGTTATTGATTTTTCTGTTATTCCCACAATACATCAAGTTAGAAGGAAGAAGTTGGCTTTATTTTTCCTGCAAAGAAAAACGAACACCCCACGGGCCTCTCCTTCCTCAAACCTGTTGCTTCTGAAGTGCCCAGGAAGTGAAACGCCAGGCGCCAGGGTCTGCTGGCTGGGCGAAGAGGGTCTCCTGTTTCAACAGACTCTCACTTTCAAAGCTGCTCCTCTCATCGGAGTGATTTAGAATTTTATTTGTTCAGCCCGTAAAGTAGAGCTGAGAATATTATGGGCTCAAGATATGAGTCCTATTAATGGGAGAGCATTTAGAAACGAGACCATTGCTGCTTTGGCTGTTACCTCGCCTGTAGATTAGTCCTAATATTCTGAGGACCCTGTCTGATCGGAAGCTGATTTTAAATAGCAAGTTTCACGTGACTGAACTGAAATGGAACGGGGTTTGAAAATTTAAAAAGCAAGTTAATTTGTCATTGTTGTGCAGAAAAGCCCCTCAGTAGTGGCTGGTGTGGTTACCTGGGCTGCACCATTGGGGTCTAAAGGCCCTACCCTGGAGATGAGTGACGTGTATTTGTCTTAAGTAGACAGGAAGAATTTATTGGAAACCAGGAATCCAAGGGTTAGAAGTTGCCGTGTCATTTCATTCCCGTAGAAAGTCTAATCACACTTACCTAAAAGATGTTCGCAAAGAACATCTTAGGAAGAAAGGCAGGGGCAAGTCATTTTTTAGAATAAATGGGAAGGAGGGAGAAAGAGAGCAAAGTGTGAGAGGATAAGCAGGAAATACTCCTCCTGGGAACAACGCCCCCTAGTGGGAACAGCCTCGGAACTGCAGCTCTGGAGTCAGACATACCTGCTAGTGCCACACCTTAGCTACATTTCCATGCACAAACTGCTTAACCTCCCTGGGATTCAGTTTTCCCACCAGAACAATGGGATGAGGTTGTTGAGAGAATTAAATGAGAAAGTAATGAACATACCTTACACATTCAGTAAAATATCTTTTGTTCTCAGGAGTTCTGAGCCAAAGCCCAAGTGCAGTTATGTTCTACATGGTGAACAGCTCCGTTTATGTGGTATTTCCTGGCACCTTCAGCGGGATTCTGTGTGCGGAGGCTGGTGACCTGGGGGAGATGAATGAGCCTCAGAGGTCACCCCTGGCCCTCAGCTCCCTGGTGTACGGAGATCCGCAGGTACCAGAAATTCTGCCTGGGTGCTGTCTGGCGTGAGAATGAGCTTCATGTGAATTCTGGGCTGAGGACTGTCCCATCATGAGATTATCCCAATCGATTGCATGCAGGCAGTGAAGAGAGGGAGTAGTTCATTTTATTTTTGGATAGAGTTATTACTTTATTATTTTCTCAGTAAATGCAGGACTGACTCACTTCAGGAAGAAGAAATCAGCAAACACAAAGAAGTCAAAAAAAGGAAATATATAATACTCATAATTTTCCCACCCACACTGAGATATTAGTATGTGATTTTCAAACTTTTCATTCTTACTGAATGATCTAGTCCCTTAGGAATGAGTTCTACTTCTTATTATAAACTTACATTTGTTTCAATATAAAGATCTGCCTTAATTTAAATAATTTAATGTCTCCTACTTCCAGGTCCTTGAATACACTGGCCCTCTGGGGTGACTTCATGGCAAATTCTATGGTTTCCTGTATCAGTAGAGAAATCAAAGTGTTTCCTGCTTTATAGTCTGTTTTTCCAGGTCTTTCTCTTATTTTCTTTGCATGTACATGGTACAGGCTAAGAGGTTTTTGCTTTGGAGAGTTTAAATTATGAGAACATACAAATTTTAATATTTTGCTTATTTGTAATAAATATTGTTTTTATAATAAGAAAATGTTTATAAAACTTGATAGAATATGTATTGAAACGTGCTTACAAATTATTTAGTGTTTGTACTAGAAATGTAAGGGCACACACAGACACATACACATATATACCCATCAGAACTATTTTTTTCATATAAATGTGTGCTTTTAAATATCTATAGAACATACACCTATAGGTGTACATCTTTATGGCAATATATATCGGGAACATGTTTTCGTATCACATACATCTTACCACACTATTTTATAAGTTGCCCAGTATTCTATTATATGGCTATAATGTAACTGACACTCTGTTGTTGGGAATTTGGAAGTCTCCCTTTTTTTTTTTTGCTATTAGAAATGATGCTCTGTTGAATATTCTTTTATATGTCTTTAATTATTTGACATGGTGTATTTTAAAAGTCAGGTGGTAGGTTCACATGAGTGGCAAAACCCGTTCAAAGTTCTGGTGTGATGAACAGTGTTTAGGTTCCCCTAGACTAGCTCAGCACAGTTAATACCGTGCCTGTCATAGTTCCACTGGGATTTTGTGCTGTTGTGTTGTTGTGGATTCAATCATGTCCCCCTCACCCCCCCAAAATATGTTCAGGTTTTAAACCCTGGAACCTGTAAGTATGATCCTATTTGCAAAACATCTTTGTGGATGTGACAAGTTAAGAAGTGCCCGTAGTGGGGTGGGATGGGCCCCAGATGCCAAGACTGTTGTCTTCATAAGACACCCTGAGACAGAGACACAGAGGGAAGAAGGCCGCCTGAAGATGGTGGCGGAGACTGACACTATGCTGATGCAAGCCAAGTGCTGCCAGAAGCTACCAGAAGCTGAAAGAAAGTGGAAGAAGCACAGAAGGATTCTCCGTTAGAGCCCCCCTGGGGAGCGGGGTCTGCTGATACCCCAGTTTCAGAATTTGGTCTTCAGAATGGTGAGAGAATAAGTTTCTACTTCTCTACGCTATCTAGTTGTGGTTCTTTGTTGTGGTAGCCTGGGGAAATGGACATTTATACTCGATTACCTTTTGGGAACATTTCTTCAAAGAATGAACTTTTTTTTTTTTTTTTTTTTTTTTTTTTTTTTTTTTTTTTTTGGTGCTGGGGCTCGAACTCATGCTAGGCAGGTGCTCTACCACTGAGCTAAATCCCCAGCCCCGAAGAGTGAACATTCTAAAGGGCGTTTAGAGTCTAGAGTCCACAGAAATATTTAGTGCCTGATATAGTTGAAACAAAGTACTACAAATTTAGTGTCATTTAATGCACTCTTTGCATGGAAAGCCTGATCTCGACACTAATAGGAGCAACTCTGCTTTGCTTGATCCCACCACGGCAGATGTGGAGACGGAGTACAGTTTCATCACAAAGTATTTGTTACATTTAGTAGTGTGTTCCAAAGTGGAAGATTAAACCTTAACTCAGCCAATATTTAATAGCCACTGGTTATGCTGGTGTATGGTAGTGAACCATACCAAGCCCGGTCCTGCAGGAAGGGTACAGTTTAGTGGAGGATGAGGGAAACAGGAGTATTGGGAAGGCGGTAAAAGTGAACAGTATAGAGTCCTGGGTGGGGGGATGTGAGGTGGGATGGGGGGTCCGACATCAGAGGAGAGATGGCCAAGGATGGGGTGGTTTTCTGGGAGGCTCCCTTGAAAGGGAGTGAAAATCCTAGGTGGGAGGGGGCATCATCTGTTAGATGAAGAAAACATGGAAAGTGAAGTTGTAGTTTGAGATTTGCCTTCCGGGTACACAGGAGAGAGAAATTCTATGAGAAATCCTCTTTTCAGATTCATCTGAGATTCTTGTCATTTGTGTATCATTTACAGTGCTTCTTCCACCTTATTTCCTATTCTTTCCAGATCAAGAAAACTAAACCGTGACTCAAATTTGATTACCATAGATTTTTTAGTTTGGTAGGATTGTGGCCTTGAAGCCATTTAATTGGCCTAATCCAATCAAACTTTGTAACAGAGGCCCAGCAAAACAATACATCCCAAACTAATGGGAGTGGCTTGCTTCCCAGTAAGAAGATGCATTTACTGAGGTAAATCAGTGTTTTAGAGTCACCAGTTAATTTCCTTCATGTCCCAAATATTAATTATCAGAGAGAACAACTTTATACTTCACTGAAGGAATGAAACGAGATGTTGAGTCTCATATAAAATTACTTGGATATGAGCAAATCTGGGAAAGGAGTCCAACAGCAATGACTTACTTTCATTTAATGATAAGGCAGATATATATCTGCTTACTATCAGAGTTTAGGATATTGATATTTCAAGGTCAAGATAAGGATTGTGTGGTATAAACAATTCCAAGCAGCATTGAGAATGAGCTTAGCCCTTTCCTGGGAATTGCTCTCAGTTGCCACATTGTATGATTTATCTGAAATACTAGGTTTTTCAAATCGACTTATTTTCAATGCTGATTTATTTTCACTACAAAGTCACTAAAATATGTACAAATCTATAAACCCTTTAGTAGCTTCTAGACAACTATGGAAACCATCATGTTTATAGACTGCATTGTTCTTCATTTGAAGCTTTATTAGTCTGTAGCTTTATTTGTACTTAAGGTGTTGGATGATATTTAGTTGAAATTAAATCATCACCCTCCTCATGAATTTAGTTTTGTTGAATTCTCCATGCTATTGCTATTGCTAGTGTCCCTCTGTTCTCTTCATATCATGTGTATCAGTATTGGTCTTTGTTCGTGGCTCTGTGCATCTTATTATTGATATTTTATATTGCTTGCATATTTCTGAGAAGTTTCCCAACTTAGAGTCAAAACTTGCAAATTCTTTGGAGATGTACATACAGAGTCTCACCAGCAGTTCGAAACGTTTCAGTTTCCTGCAGAAAGGTTTTGTTAGTGTGACATTGTTTTACATTGAGCCTCTTGCAAGCTTTTAACCCTCTTCAGGTACAGATGACTTTTACTGGCTGGCAGCTTGGCTTAGAGAACTGCTTCTATCCCGGCACAGCAAGATAGCACAGGCAGGCATGAAACAGACAGAGGTAGAGGAATGGGGTACAACTGATCAGGGAAGGAAAGACTGTAATCTCATAATCTGTATGCCTCTGCTCTCCAAGGCAGGAGTCAAGCACAACCCTGACTTTGATTCTACCATTACAATTAACTGCCTGGTGTGTTGTAAATGTAAGGTACAGAAAAGTTTCTAGGTCAAGGGAAATATGAGATGACCTGGGTCTAAATCTTAGTTCTATTGTTCAAAACTGAATGGCCTTGACATCATTTTGGAAATACAGGATCATCTGCTGGGACTAGAGGTGGCTTAAATAAGGGGATATTCCAATTGTCCCTTGGATAATGGTCTTTGTAGGGAGTACAGGGCTAGCACGGGGGCTTGATAACACTGGAGAACAGGCCCTTTCCTACCCTGGTCATCTGTAACCCTGACTTCATATGCATGGGCAGAGATGCCATCCACCATGCTTATATTTAAGCCACAGGCAGAAGAAGGGAGGAGGAAAAGGGTACACTTTATTTTATGATCTAGAAATCATATCACTATTGAGCTCATTATCCAGAATCTACTCACGTGACCATGGAAATGATGAGGGAAGCCTAGAGAACAAATATTCCTAGAGAAGATGAAAATAAAGCTTCTTGGTGAGAAGTTGGAAGGGGAGATGGCTATCTCTGCCGAGGTCCCTAAATCTCAGTTTTCCTATATTTCAAATAGGTATAGTGGTAGTCTGTGAGTATAGAGTTGGAATTTTCACAGAAAGCTCTTGGCACAGAACCTGACATTTACCAAGTGCTAAACCAGAAAAGCTGTTGGATGCATTTCAATGTCACTCATGAATCAATGATATAAAGTGCTCTAGACATTCAAATTATGATGGTAGTCAACCTGATAATTGGCAAGGATACTGCTCAGAAGCCATGTGGTACAGAATGCTCCCTGGTCAGCCCTAGTCTCTGTAGGCGACTCTGCAAAGTGGATGGAACATGGCTTCTAAAGCCTTACTTCCTGGATTTGAAACATGGCCTTGCCCCTTGAAGCTGTGCTATTTGGGGCAAGGAACTTACCTTCTCTGTATCTCTGATTTCTCATTTCCAAAATGAGGATAGCAGAAACATTTGTCTAATAGGGTTGCTGGGATAATTAAATGAGCCATAATTTGTGAAGTACTTATAGCAGCGTGGAGCACAGAGAAATTGCTGTGTAAATTAGTATATATTGAATAAATTGCTCTATTACAGGTATACTGTTTAGTCCTAAAACTATAAGCCTCCTCTCTACTAGGTTTATCCAAAAAGGAGGTTGATTCCTTAATTTCCCCCTAGAATGAAGCCTCCATTCAGGGATGTGTTCATCTTTCTCTGTACCGGGGCCTGGAACAAGGCCTGGTCCTTTGTAGCACTTGATGGATAACTGGAGTCTGGAAATTTGTGCTCCTAAGGGACATAACACATGTCAGGAGTGACCTGACATCTTATTGTCTTATTGTGTTACCTTCTACTAGGAGATAGGACTCCAATATCGGGAAGCAGGCATGTTGTAGGAAGCATGTAGAATATCAAGCAGAGGAAAGAATACTGATGGTACGACTGCCACGCCTGGATTCAGGATCTGGTTCTGGCCCTATTCGCCTGCAGGACTTTGGGGACAGGGAAGACATGAAAGCCCAGGTGTTTTCATCTATAGAATGAAAATAGTACAGTGGTGCCTCGATTCACAAATTTGATTCTTTCCATGATTCTGGTTGCAAACTGAGTTGGACGGGAAGTGAATCAAATTCAATGATTAGGTTCAGTGCTGACCTTATGGGCAAATTTGACTTGGTTTTTATTCAGTTTGGCTTGCAACCAGAATCATGGAGAGAACTGAGTTCATGGACTGAGGTACCAGAGTGTTTACCTTAGTGGGCATTTTGAGAGCTAAGTGTGTAAGCTCATTAGAAGTATTGGTGTGTCTTAGGTACCTGACATGGTGTATAAATCATATCCAGCTATTGTGAGAGGGGTCTTGTCAGTGTGGAAGCCTTCTGTACAGAGGGCATACGGTCAGTAACATCAGCAAACTGACCTCTGTGAGGCTGACCCTGAAAGCAGAGGAACCCTGTGTCTGTTGACAGGAAGGCTGCTTCCTGCGATGCGAAGTCACTCTGATCTGCAGGCACAGCATCTGCTTCCAGCTGAGATTTTTTTCCAATTTAGGAAGATTCCACACAGAATCCTGAGAAGGTTGGCACACCCTCTTCGATGAGATGATGATGATGTGATTTGCTGCATATATCAGAGTGGGAAGTAGTTGTGATTTCAAACTCCAGAGGCTAAAAAAGGAACCTTGGGGGAAAAATAGGAAAAATATGAGTAAACATGGAAATGAAAAAAAAGGAGGGGATAGGAAATACATGATACATGATATACATGATAAAGCATAGAGAATAGACAGTCGGGCTTGCTTTTGACATCCTTGCATTTGACTTCTAATGAGCTCCAATGGGACCTTGGCTGAGTATTTTTTTGGTGAGATTTGCCTCATCCTAGGGACACAAAGCCAGAAGTTTCCTTAATAACACATGGAATAAAGAAATCTTGTTCATTAAAAATGGCAGAAGGAAAACAGAGACCTTGATGTCTTTAAAATTAGTTCAGTAGAGATTTTTGCAGGTGGGTTTATGAGCAACGAGGAGCAAGGACCTGACAAAACTCTTTCTATGAGCGGGAAGCTGGCGACATGGACAGCTCTTTTATAGAACAATTTGGAGTCCAGGATCTGACCAAATGCTGCTGGGTCAGGGTCACCCCTAAGACAGGTGCCATTTCCTTGTCACTGTTGCTCCTCACATGGGACTCCACATGTTCACCATTGGTTCACAGCAGTCCTATCTGCCAAAGGTCTACAAACCAATCTGCCCATTTAATCTATGCTAAGCAGAGGCAACTCTTGTGGGGATTTGACTTCTGGCCTTAACCATCCAAGTAAAATACCCTCTGGAACTCTGGTGGTAGAAATTCATATGTCAGTTATAGCCTGTTTAGGGAGGAAGTTTGGTGTGTGGGAAGGCCCAGGATGGGGAGGAGGGATGCTTTGGTAATAGCAGAGCCTTGTGCTACCTTTAAAACTGTATTATGCATGTAGCAGATGACTTCATTTATCAGCAAGACAAGCACTGTCAAAAAAAAAATACCATTGACGATCATGACAAAAATGAAGACATTACATAAAACCCATGATCTAATAAGAAAACAGTCTTCCCAAGTGTGTGAGACAGGAGATCGGACATATTAGTGTTGGCTGCAACAGCAGAATCTGTTCAGACAGTGGTAATAATATGTGTCTTTTCAGGGCCGTGTAAAGAATATTCATTTGTTCATTCATTCATGTACTCAGAAAGGCATTTATTACCCTCCTGGGTACCAAGAATGATTCTAGAGCCTAGAAATTCAAAAATGAATCTTGGAAATGGCCCCAGATGCTAAAACTCTTAGTAGAGGGGAGATAGACAAGCAAACAGCCATGTTCCGCAGAAGAATTGCTCTAACTGGCTTTGAATACCAGAGAAGAAGTCTTCTTGGGAAAACAGGAGGGGAGCTGGAAAGAGCCTTCTACAGCAGGAGTCTTCTGTTTTCTATCAGGAATGAGCACACTTGTCATCCTAGTAAATCCATAGAAACACAAACACACACACACACATACACACACAGACACACACACACACACACAGATTCTACCTCACCGTGCCAGGAGGCTGCAGAAGACAGCAGAGTCTGGTAGCTAGAGTTCTTTCAACCTGAGGTGAACATAAAGAGGCACTTAAGAAATGCTCTGACAATGACGAGAATGAGTCACCCAGATGGTAAACATTTATTCATTCTAAGAAAAATGACGGTACCCTTCTTTGCTATGGAAAGTCTGGAAGATGGAATAGATGAGATGAAAAAGATTCAAGGCAGTGGAAACAGATAAAATATTTAATAACCTTACAAAGAAAAGGAGTGGAAAGAGCCATTGTTGAAGTGAAGACTTTAAATGGCGGTTTTATTACTTTCCCCGCTTCTAAATTGTGCATGTGAGCAGTGAACTCTGTGTGCTTTTTCTAGAGTGGTCATGAGGTCCAGCTCTAGGTTTGCAATGCCCTGAGCCCTGGTCTCAACCTTTGTTGCTGAATAATATGTACCCAGAGGACAAACGGATTCAGAGGAAGGCACTTTGGCAGTTACATGGGAGGAAGACATGGCAGCCAGATGCCACTTGGATGGAAAGGCCATTAAGGGGGTTGGTGCAGTTAGGTGTAGGAAACAGCAGATGGCAAGAAGGCAGAGCCTCAACTCCTCACCCTCCCGTTACCAGGAAAAAAAATATACATACTCAACAGGGCAGACAGGAGATCAGGGCATAAAACCCACTTGGGGCATCTCTGTTGATCATGATTGTTCATCAAGTCTGAGCCCTTTCTGGGTGATGCCTTCCTCACAGGCCCACTGAGAGCATCACTAAGTGAAATAAATGAACAGCACTGAGGATACTAAGTGCGGGTGCATCAAAAGTCCTACACGAGGGTCAGCTGTATATCAAAGGTTGAGGAATTTCACATATGTAGAAAGAAAAAATTTTAAGAGCTTAAAATGTGAACATATTTTTAATATAAAATAAGTTCTAAGTGGAGGGATATGTGTGTGTATGTGTGTACACACATGTTGGAAATATTTGATAAAGAGGAATTTCCCTTTTATTTGAGAGCTTTCTAGACAAATTAATTGGGAGTTATATTCACAAGACAAATGTGTCCTCCTGCCTAGAGGCAGAGACGTTTCCATTTTTAGTTCTGCAGACATTGCAGTCATCATCCTAGGATGGTAAAGCTGTGATGAACTTTAGGTATTTTCCACCAAGCTGTGGCTTTTGTAGATGAGAAAACTCAGAAAGCGAGGCTTGTCTGAGCCCACACTGGCCAGGAAAAGGCAGAGACATTTTACAGATTCCGTTAGCTTGAGAAGAATCAGGAAGGATCGTGAGTCTCTTTCAAATTCTTCTGACCCAATAGCCAGTGGAAGACCCTTGGAATTACACCAGAATGAGGGCTGGCCAGGCACACACCAGCTCAGAGTTTGGGGGATAAAGAGGACCTTGGCCTGGAGAAGCTGACATGGAAATACTCCCCCAGCTTCCTTCGTATCTATTGTATCACTGCTTTCCTGGATGCCATCTCTGCTCACTAAGTAACTGGAGCCCCTGGCTGGTGTCATTGGTTCGGATGATGCACCTCCAGTAGCCTCGTGGCCTCTGACAGGGACGGAGTGTTGGGCTGACTTGGGTGACTGGCTGGTACCTTTTGTGTGTATGAGTGTGTGTGTGCATGTGTGTGCGTGCGTGTGTGTGTGTGTGTGTATGAGAGAGAGAGAGAGAGACAGAGAGAGAGGAATATATGGCGGGAGACAGAGAATACCAACTCAGAATCAGTTCCTGAGAAGCTTCAAATGAACTTGGAAAAGTGCTTTTGAAACCTTGAAAACTGTTGTCATCACTCCACTTCTTATTAGCACTTTCTACTGGCCTAATTCAATCCCTGTGTCAAGTTAATTTAAAAAAAACAAAAACAAAACAAAACAAAACAAAAAAACAACAACCCCCAAATCAAGTAAACTGTACTCTTACAACAAACTTTTATACAGGGCATCCCTAAAGTCTTAGTGCTTGCTTACTGCTGACTTTTGAGATGCTCTGTAAGTAAAAGGAGTAAAAGCCCGAGATTTGTGTTGTTGAGGTGCTGAGTGGGTGGCTGGTAAAGGAGGCAGCTGAGGAGTCTGCTCCCTGGACAGAGCAGCCTGCTGGCCACACACCAGGGCTGGGCAGGGTTGGTGAGCAGCAGCCTGGAGAGGGGGAAGAGCATTTGGCAGAGGACAGTTCCAGGTGCTTAGCTCCAGGGGACGTTTTCCTAGATCATTAGGGAGAAGAAAGGAAATACTCAGTAGGTAGGTGGTGGTATTGTTTGGACTCTCATGCTAAGGATGCAGAGTTCAAGTCAAATTCATCCAGGTCATTGAGGGACTAAGAGCTGTGGTTGCTACCTGGATTACATACATAATTCAAGTATTAGCTGTCTAGGAATCCAAGCCCTGAAGATTTACAGGGTCATCCCCTCCCTTACTGTTGAAAAACTAAAGCAGGTTGAACTCTCAGTTGCATATACAATAGACATCCAGTTTCAATCTTAAAATTTTCATGAACACCTGGAGGCTTATATTTTCTGTCTCACCTCTCTCTCCAACTTACTGCTATCACTGCACAATGCTTGCTCTTGACCTAGATTCACCTTCTCTGGCTGTTCTTTCCCTTTTATTCCCCTTTCACTCAAATCATCCACACACTCTAAAGATAGCCCCTAAAGCTTCTCCAATTCAAGATAAGGGATATACTAGAGGAAGAATTACCACATAGCCCTGACAGACAACTTGAGTCACTTACTAGGCTTTTCTGGTCTCTAAGTCTCCTGTGGCCTTTTCCTGCTTGGGACCTCCTCACTGGCTTTTCTCTTCCACGCCCTAGCCTGGCCTCGTTCGGCTCTTTCCTCCTCTTCCCCCTCTTTCTCCTCCTTTCCTCTTCTTCTACCTTCTCGTCTTCCCCTTTGTCATCTTCCTCCTCTTTTTCCTCCTCCTCCTCTTCCTCATCTCCCTTTCCACTACCTCTCCTCTTCTCCTCCTCCTTTTGTGGACCAATTCATGTACCTCCATTTCTACCTCTTCCTGGGCCTCCTCCCCCATCTCCTTTACCCTGAAATGTTCAAAAAAATTTTCCTGATTTAACTACATTTTATCTTTTCCACCTTCCATATCATGCTTAGAAGTTTTTCTTCATAACAAAAATAGTCCTACATGATGCGTTTTTAAAATAGCTGCTTTCCCTAAGATGAATTTTGCCATCAGCTTTTAAGATAGCACATAGTCCGTTAGGGCTTGAATCTGATGCTCCCCCCTAAGGTTTGAGTCTGATACAAACTCATGCCAAAGTTTGTCCACAATATGAATTGTTAAGAAGGTGGAAAATTATTCAGACCCTGATTGGGCCTCTGGGAAGTGATTAGGATTAGAGATGTTTAGTAGAGTAGTGCCCCGTGATTATATTCTGGTGGCTCTGTAAGAAGAGGGATGAAACCATACATAAATGTGTGTGTTCCTTCTCTCTGGGCATGTGATGCACTGTGCTGCCTTAGAACTCTGCTGCAAGGA
>PVJO010031763.1:0-13980 GCA_004026905.1 Hystrix cristata
AAAAAAAAAAAAAGGATATAGATGCCACTTAGATACAAGTTCAAACCCCCAATTACAGAACAGCTGATATTCTTTATTTTCCAGTGAAATGGGGACAGTCACACAAGATCTGCCTGTGGAAATGGTTCATTATGAAGAAGACAGATATGATATTCAAATACTTTAAAATTTTTAGTGTTAAATCACTCACTAAATTTTATGATGGATTATCCCCACAGCAAACACATGCCAAATTAATTGAAATGATGACTTCCTTCCAGCTCAGGTATAATTAAAATTCATGCTTATCTTCCTCTAGTTGCGTAGGTGCACTGTATCTACAGATTATGTCTCTTAATTCCTCTATAATTCCATTCTACTGAAACCACAGGAAACACATAAACAGTGTGCACTCCAAGTGTATCCATTTCCCTATAAATCTCTCAGGTTTATCTTTCTTTATGGCAATGCTCCACAAGGAATATAAATTATGTGTCACAAACATGTACTAATAATAAAATTCTGTGGAGGTTTTGCATAATTTCGTATTTGCTTATGGGTTTTTAAACTCATTTTGTGTTTAGTTTTTGTTCATATCCAAAATATACCAATTATTTGTGAGGGAAAGAGTGGAAGATGATTTAGACTCCCATTTTTAATTATTTAGTATGTCTTGGTATTGTAACATAAAATTGGAAAATAATACACAGAGAAATTAAAAATTGAAGGTTTATGTCAATACAAATATTACACAAAATTCAAGGAGAAAGGGAATTCAAAATCCAGCAAGATGGGTAGTGAGCGAATGCAGTAAAGTATATAATGTGAATAGGGTTGAGGAATCCAAGTAGGAAAAACAATATGATTAATTATTGCCAAATCCATGAACATGTCGTAAATCAAAGTTTTTTTGTTTTAAATTTATGAAGTCAGTGTTAGAGTAACACAAATAAAACTTCATTGTTGATGGCAAATAGACAAACCTCCATGCAACTTAAAAAAAAAAAAAAAAACTATTGATGTATAATTTCAATGTTCTCACAAGAAATTGCAGCCTTTCTTAAATGGTTTAATTCCTTTCTAATGGTTTTCTTTGACCCTTAAGATGTTCAGATGTAACACAACATGATGAAATTTTTAAGTCCATAGAACACAATGTTTAAGAGTATTTGGCAAATAGATCATCACATTGATCATATTTATTTACAAACTACTTTCCAATATTTATTTCAGAAATTGTTCAGAGCTGTTTTGTTTAAATGGAAAATGATTTTAGAATATTGAAAAGGCATTAAAATTAAGAGAATTTAAAGTTTACCACATTTATATATAACATACTATTTAGAAATTATCTACATTCTTGCGGTGATTTTGTTTATTGGATATTTAATGTTTACAAGAAAAATAAGGAAAATGATAAATTAAATTTAAAATATTGATAGTTTATTGGATGGTATATCTTATATGAAAAAGCCCAAAAGGTAAGTAAAAAGAAAAATAAAAATAGATAATAGGAGACAGGTAGATAGATTTTCTGATAAAGGGAAGGGAAAGAAGAGATGGAGAAAGGGGATGTGGGCAAGATGGGGAAGTAAAATAATTAAGACATGTTATGAATATTCACCAACTCCACATGACAAATGTATTCAGTATGTACTACAAACTTGTACTAATAAAAATAAAAACAAAAAAATTGTCTTTGATGGCAAATTTCAGATATTATTACAAAGTGGTGGTTACATTTACTAGTTATATAATTACAATGCTATGTTTTATAATTTGAATCATACGTCAAGAAAAAAGTTGGTCATTGTTCTTATTACAGTATTAAATAAAATTAAATAGAAAATTAGAAATGCATAATTTTTTCTATTTGGCAAAGCCACTTCTGAGAACAAAAATAATTTACATTAAAGAAAAAAGAAGAGATTAGAGACTGTTTTTTTTAATATTTAAACACAGAATCAATATTCACAGTAGTAAATACCAACTACACATAGTATACTATATTTGAACTATTTCAAATGTAGTATACTGATAATTTATTGCTGATGAAATGCTTTAAATTTCATTACATTTAGATTCTTAAATATCACTAATGGAACTCAGATGGTATTTGATTTAAAAACTGTTTCTTCTATGCCCCCATGAAATACAGTATGAGAGAGAGAGAGAAGAAAGAAAGAAAGAAAGAAAGAAAGAAAGAAAGAAAGAAAGAAAGAAAGAAAGAAAGAAAGGAAGAAAGAAAGAAAGAAAGATAGAAAGAAAGAAAGAAAGAAAGAAAAGGAGAGAGGGAGTGAGGGATGGAAGGAAGAAGAGAAGGAAGGAGGAAGCCAAAAAGAAGGACAGAAGGAAAAAAGGAAGGAAGGAGGGAAAGAAGGAGGGAGGGAAGTTAAGCAAACATGCTCCAAATGAGAGTAAAATAAACCATAAAACATTCCGACGGACAACAGACTCACTATTCTTTAATCATAATTTTAAAAGGCAGAACAATGCTTTTTTGCAAATTCATTTTTGCTAGTGCAAAATTCAATCATGAAATTACTTGCTACATGGAAGAAGACTGGGCATTGGAAATTTAAGAGGAATCACTGCTCAGTATTGTTTGAATATGCTTTGCTTTCTCTCAACTCTAGACCTGATAAACTGCACCATCTGTCTCCATTCTCAAAGTCACATATATTCTTTAATCTTCTTGGAATGGATATTGGTCAATGTCTATTTGATTATATGAAATTTTTACTAGAGGCTCAAAGCCAAAATCTTTCTCTTGAAATTGCTAATAGAATCTCTGACACATGAAGCTATACGTTATTGGTGGTTGAAAAAGTCATTGTTTTATTTGATGTTACTCTATTCTATATCTTTACTAAATTAGGTACCGTATTTGTCCATTAACGTTGCTATAATGAAGTATGTGAGACTGGGTATTTTATAAAGGAATGGCGCTGGAGGTCCAGGAGCCTCATGCTAGCATTGATCCCTGGAGAGCACCCGCAGGGGATGAACTCACATGGTGGAGGGGAGTATGCCTGCCGAAGAGGGAGTTGGCACATAATGAGGCAGTAAACAAGTCAGCATGGAAAAGCGTTGCCCACGGTGTCACAATGACACACTTTCACAGGATAATACTCTCTTGGGAGGCTCACCCCACTCCACAAGCCCAGCACAGTCCTCACTAAGGATGGTCCATGACCCAGTCTTCTTCTGCTAGGCTCTGTCTCTTAGTAGTCTCACCACCTTTCAATACAACTGCGCTGGGAGGGAACCGAGCCTCCAGTGCACAAGCCTTTGGAGAACAATATCTGAATTACTGCAAGAGGGAAGAGAAAATCACTGCAGTAATTACAAAATACAAAATTTTAAAATGCAAATAAGTGAAAAGACTGGATGTTAATAAATACTGGATTTGAATTCCAGAAAATTCAAGGACAGTGTGTACCAGAAGCAGAATAACCAACAATTGTCTACATTCATAGGTGTGGGTACCATATCTCAACCCAGTTGAAGAGTGTAGGCTAGATGATAGTTACCACAGATTCTATGAAGATAGATTTATAAGTGAATTTAAAACTAAGTAAAGAAGTAAGGCAGATGGACTTTTCCTCAGATTGGTCTCTTAAAATCAGGTTGTAATATAATAGCAATAAAACAACAAACTCTTACTATGTAGCAGGAACTATCAAAAAGCTTCAGATATAGTTCAGGACATTCATGTTAGATAATTTAAATCTCAAATCACAAATATAGTAGTCATTTTACATACATGTTTAATCTTCAAAACATCCCATTTCAGTAGATCAGATTGTATTGTCTCTATGTAACGGCTACATCTACTTTAAGTAATCTAGTTATTTATACATTTATAATTACTATAAAGCATATCATATTGTAGATGTACATGTAGAACATTCATTCCTTTAATTCTGTCAAAATAACAGAAAAATAAATGGAGAATTAACAGAAAAAAGCGAAGAGAGGAAATGGTGGTACTGAAGATTGACTTCAGCAGAAGAACCGCTTGTAGTAAAATTGGTTTGCATCCTAAACCTTATAGAATAAAAATCATTGGAGTAATTGTCTACCTCTTCTTGAAGAGATAGCCTCAAGGAATATGTAAGGTACATTATGAATAGTTAGTAATTTATACAACTTATAGTTTTAATGATATTCTCGCAGTTGTTGGGATAACATTCATGCTGATTGTGAATAGGAGAGCAGGTGATCTCTTGAAATAATCAGCTCAACCTGAAGAGAAATAGATGATTTCACATATGTTCACTCAACGGTAAAGAGACAATTAAACTATGTCTTCTTTCAGATTTCCTGAGAGCCGAGTGAAACCAGCACTACCCTTCATAGTCGTCATTCGCGATATAAAATTTCTGTGTTAATGATGGTTTTGTGAGTACAGAATCTAGATTCGTTCCCTTTCCCAAATGAAGATGACATAATTTATCTGACCATCCCTTCATCCATCTGTCCGTGCACCCATCTAATCATCCTTCCCTTAAAT
Organism: Hystrix cristata; assembly: GCA_004026905.1. NCBI lineage: Eukaryota > Metazoa > Chordata > Mammalia > Rodentia > Hystricidae > Hystrix > Hystrix cristata. The sequence continues at coordinate 4,496 of PVJO010031763.1, forward strand.
ACATATGTAAGAAGTGTGTCCAAGATACTAGGTGTTTGCTAAGTATTGAAATAATGAACTAATACAAATATTCTTTGCAGCAAGCAGCTTTGGATCGAGCAGGATGACTATGAATTGCCCTGTGCTTTGGAAACAACATGATAAAGAATATAAACGAGTAGATATACAAAGTATTTTGGAAACACTAAAAGAGAAATTATTACAATCATTTAATTTAGGAATGTCTCATAGGGTAGATGGATTTTGGGGAAAAAATGTCTGAAAGAAATAATGATACATTTTAAGGGAATCAGGATTAAAAGTTGCACTTACGTCTAGGATATGATGATGAATTTAAAATAATAGATGAGCATTTCACGGCTTAGTTGCTATGATAACGTTAGAGGAGAAGGCTTGCATTCCAATGTTATGAAATAATTAAGAATTTTTATTCATCGGAAACTCCACCGTCTTTCAAAGAGCTTTTTAAGTGCATTTTTCACATCCTTGTTTCTGAAGCTGTAGATGATTGGGTTAAACATGGGGAAGACAACAGTGTAAAACACGGCGACCGCCTTGTCGGAGCTCGGGGAATAGCGGGCGGCGGGGCGCAGGTATGTGAACAGCAGGGTCCCGTAGAAGAAGGCGACCGCGACCAGGTGGGACGCGCAGGTGGAGAAGGTTTTCTTTCTGCCGCCAGGAGACCTGATTCGCAGCACAGCGGCGAGGATGCAGGCGTAGGAGATGAGTATCGCCACGAAGCTGCCGGTCTGGATGAAGCCGCACAGGGCGAGGAGCAGAAGGTGGTTGAGGTGGGTGTCTGCACACGACAAGACCAGAAGGGCTGGGATGTCACAGAAGAAATGATCCACAACATTGGAGCCACAGTAGGGAAGCCTGAACGCGAGGGCGACGTGCACCAGCGAGGTGACACTCCCGCTGCAGTAGGCCCAGGCGACCAGGCTGCGGCAGGCCCGGGGAGGCAGCAGGGCGGGGTAGAGCAGCGGGCGGCAGACGGCCGCGTAGCGGTCGCAGGCCATCGCGGCCAGGAGGAGGCACTCGGCATCCGCGGAGCAGGCGAAGAAGAACATTTGCAGCGCGCAGCCACCGACGGAGATGCGCTTCCGGGAGGCCACGAAGTCCGCCAGCATTTTGGGGGCGACGGCTGTGGAATAGCAGATGTCTAAGAAAGACAGCTTGCTGAGGAAGTAATACATGGGACTCCGGAGGCTCGAATTAGTGTGCACCAGGGTGATTAAGCCCAAATTTCCTACCACGGTCAGCGTGTACACTGCAAGAAATAGGACGAACAGGGCGATTCTGAGAGGGAGATAATCCGTGAATCCGACCAAGAGAAACTCGGCCGGCATGGTGCGATTACTCCCCCACATCTTCCTAGTTTTCATGATTTTCTCTCTTGAAGATAAGTGGCATCCGATGCTGCGAATTGACTTGGGTGACAGATGAACGAAAAATATCTTTAATATTAATTCTACAGGAATAAATGGAAAGTCAGTAAACATCTTAAATATGCCATTTTCTGTGACATTTTGGGGGTTTCGTGGTCATTTTGAAAGACAGCGGTTAGAAATTATCACTGGTACCAAAGATGTTTGTTAGAAGGTGGTGTTTGATGACACCGCAAACTGGTTAATAGCTGCGTATTCTACATACGATATTAGGTGATAAACAACTCAGGTGAGGAGACCTGCTAGATTAGTCAGAATTGGGAAAATTTTGGTAAGCAAAGCTGTATTTTTGCAATCTGAAAATCACCTTCTTCTAAGAAAAAACAAAAAAAAAAAAACAAAAACAAACAAAAAAACCCAAATAGTTGTGAAAAAAAATTGAAAATGTGCTGGCAGTTAGACTACACGGTTCACAGAAAAACCACTGTGATCATGGGCAGTAGGTAACCGTACGATCCTTAAGAACGTCATGGTTACCCGCGAGATGATGGGGCTTAAACGTCAGCTTTACTACTTCCTGTTTATGTGACCGGAATAGCATCAGTTAAATCATTTATTTGACTCTCCAAATAGACACTGTATAACATTCAATAAGTAAAATACATTACAAATAAATAAATTGACCCCTACTTTGTTTCTATTCTTCTGCTTGTGTCAATACCTTGAAATATCCTGATAGTTCTTAATATTTTTTTTTCTTTTTATTGACATGAAGGAATCGTGATGTGGGCTCTCTTGCAAGGAGAAATAATTTGTGTATGTCTGTGTGAGTTGGCGGGAGGGTGCGTTTTGATTCAAATACATTGTTTGAAAGGACTTAGTATTATACTCAGGCTCTGTAACTATTGTTTTCATTTCTCCAGTTTTATTTCTCTTGCTTATCCTTGATACATAATAGTGTCTGGTGTGAGAACCCACAAACGTGGAGGTTTTGTTGGACACCCTTTGGGACTGCAAATAATAACTTGATGATGAAAAAATGAAAGGTGAGGACCCGAAACTATAGTCAAGGAATTTAACTTAAACACTAAGAGAAAACATGACGATGCCAGTTTCAAACTTTACATAGAATTCCAATTCTTACATGTAATTTAGGTCTGGGGATTTAGCTCAGTGGTTAAAGTGCCTGCCTGGTAAGCACAAGGGCTTGAGTTCGATCCCCAGCACCAAAAAAACCAAACAAACAGAAAAAACAACAACAACAACAACATGTAATTTATCTTTTCTTTCTTTTCTCTTTTTCAGCTGAGATAATAGTACTGAACTCCATGTGATTGAGAATATTGAACTAGAAATTAAGGGAAAAATAGTCCATGGAGATATTTTTATAATCTTGAATGAAGAGGGTCTTAAATAAAAATGTAAAAAAGCAGTACATTAATTTTAAAAACAATCTATGTGGTGATTCCAGATTCATCACATTTTCTGCTTATGTGCTTTAGAGTTTGAGTGGCTCACATAAAAGAAGCAGAAAAGGGCAAACACACAGAAAGTAATTAAATATCTAGAGTCTTGGTCTTTAATTCTGTGATATATTATCAATAATTTCAAATCAATTATTTATATCATTTCTTAATTTGTAAAATTGTACTTTTGTATTTATTAAATCATATTATGTAGCATTGTCATGAAGGGTAAACTCAGCTGTGCTCATTTAAGAGCTCTAAAATTGTTTAACAAACTCTTGCTTCTTTTGAGATTATTATTAAAAATTGTTAGGATATAATGGTACTCTGGCATAAAGGACATACTTGGGTCATTTGTAGAAAAATAGATTCATCTGAGATGATCATGTTGGTAAAATAAATCAGACATACAAGCTTAAATATCACATGGGTTTTCTTGTATGAGAAACCCAAAGTATAAAGACTCTAAAGAGCAAAATAAAAGATAGATAACAGGAAACAAGGGCAGAAATCTTTTGCAAAAATAAGGGAACCAAGAGATGGAGTACATGCGGGAAGAGGATAGGGAAAGGGCATGAAAAAAGTTGTAAGATGTGTCATGTACACGTATCAACTCTCCAAAGGAATGCAATCATTAGCTACTCCGAACGTATACTAATAAAAAATAAAAATTTAAAATAGAATAAACTGTTAATCAAAACTTATTTTATTTCTTCACTTGAAACAAAAAGAATGAACAGAGAAGTAAAAACTAAAAATTCCATAAAACCCGACTAAGTAGAAATAAAGTATAATCAGTACATTAACTCTACTATAACAATGTAACAGCAAAAGCATACAATCACCTCTCCTTTCTTTGAATTGTTGTTGCTTCTGTTTCTATAACTTGAATCTTGGTATACTCTCAAGTAATTCTCTCTCTCTAAAAAAAAAATCATCCTCATGGTGATGAAAACAATAAATAACTGATAAAAATATGGACACTGACCAAATTATTTTTGTTCCAATTTTAGCATATGTGCTGCCGAAGCAGGTGCAGACCAAGGTATTTTCTAAGCACCTGGTAGACATCATTTTCTTTAATTTTCAGTGTTATTTTGTGAAATGGGTATCTCTTTTTTAAACACATCGCCTGAAGCATGAACAAATAATGAACAGTCACATTCCAGTTCTCGCTTCTTACTTAAAGTACTGTCGTGCTTCTGATCTTGAAATGTTTTCCGTTGCTGCTGGGATTTTAGAACAGGTTATGCAATTGCAGAGCATTACTGCTGAAGAGGGGCTTAAGAATGACCTAATCCAAAGTCTTACTTTACTATTGGAGTGTCTGAACCACATTCAAAAGATCATCCAACAAAGAACAAATGATTTTAATAAGCGTATCTCTTAGGTTCATGAGCAGTTTATAAGACCAAGGTCAAATTTTTTCCTTGAGTCTCTATGCTAACTTCAATGCTGTTTAACATTCTGCATTTGATTGCTGAATAAGCAGCTGACCATTCCGGGGTAATTTCTGTTCTCTTGTAGGATTCAACTCTTACTATTCTCATCTAAGTTCAAAAGAGTCTCCTAAATTGAGCTGACTCTACCTATTCTGAAGGAAATCTCATTCACAAGCCTGTTTCTAAATTTTAAAAGAATTCTTGTTCTTTGTTTCAAGCAGTTATATAGATTATGAAAACTTTTAGAGCTAATGACACCCATTTCATTCTCTTTTACAGGTAGTACCATGTTGTACTGGTTAAGCACAGAGAGTTTAAAGTTAGGAAAACTTGAGTTTAACTTCAAGTATGAAATCTAATTTTGTAGAAGTCATTGTACTTCTTTATGCCTAAATTTCTTTGAGTGATTAATACATATAAAAATTATCACAAGATTAAAATGAAGACTAAACTAGAAAATCTATTATAGCATCTTTTACAGGACATTATACTGTAGATGCATATGAATATATTAATTTTTATTCTCTAATAATAGTTGCTATCAATGACAATTTCGTTATTAAACAATTCCATATTTGACTTTGATATGCTTATTTTCCTACTTGATAGTCTACCATACTTTCGGTAAATATGTGTTATCTGCTTTTAGGATTAGCAGTTTAAATTGCTAAAGTTGATTAGACTGTTGGTTTTCCCAAAGTTCTGTAATAGGTAAGGTCAACTTCCTTCTTGTGGCAATGAAGTAACAAATTGGCCCATATATATATATATACACACATACACACACACACACACACACACACACACACACACACACACACACATATATATTTTTTACTTGCCATGGATAAAGAGTAGGCCTCTACTGCTATCAGCCTCTGCCTGCTTTCCAAGCCCAAATACTCACACAAATTGAGAAAAACCCATGTGGAGTCAGCAAAGACACATTCTGTGGAAAGTAAATCCATTAAGATGGTAGCATTCAAAGGAGGCATTTTGTTTATGCTTTAGGGAATGAATCACTTACTTTTGCACCATCTAGAATTTTGAATTGTAGGACTTCTAACGCACAAGATAACATTTCTCTCCAGGATTTAGAAATAAGTCTTATAAGGGATGAGTATTTACCTTCTTGTGTTTGACAACTGGGATATTATCCCAAGATAATCCCTAACCCCAGTAGAATCTTGTGTAAGCAATTATTCTCTTTCCAGTATTGTGGCTTAGTTGATTCCTTTCAAATACACAAAGATGAAGAATAGTAAAACAGAGCTGAATATAGAGTAGACAGATAGTTACAGCATTGCAAGGCTCTACCATGGGGGGAACCTTTTATTATACAACAGTAGCATCAAAACTTTGATTCTACCAATCAGTGGGAAAAATACAGTTTCTCCTAGTCATGCTTGGCTTCTATAAGTTCCCATTATGAAGTCACATACTTCAAGATATTTTGCAGCATTCTGTCTTTTGGGGAAGTTTTAAAGAAGAGCACAATACTATTGAGAAGACTCCTCAGTGCTCTGTGTTTGTTCCTTAGTTATCTGAGAGAGTAGAAGGGGCAGATCTTGAATCTCAAGCTGCAGTTGTAAATGCTGATTCTCAAGCAACCAGAATTTTGCCTTTCACAGCTTTGGGGTCTTGGATAGCTTACTTAATTTAACTTTTATTAAGTTTTAAATTGTAAGTTTAATTGCCCTCTTCATCAAATTCTTGTGGAGATTGAGATAATATAAGTCAGTAATTTAGCATTTGTTTAACCAATAATACTCACTCAGTGATTAGTAGCTTTCCCCTACATTTACACTAGTGCTCGTGGCAGTATTTCCTGAGACTTTAAAATGTAGGCCCGGATTTTAATTTCCTTTAAATATCAACAATGATCTAATATGTGCCCTAGGACGTGTGAGGTAGGAAGATTGGAGAAGAGGTAAAACAGGATTGCAGATTCACCACAAACAATCGATCTTTTCCCAACACTTGTCAGAAAAAAACTGACTTAATTTTTGTTGATACGCATCTAATAGATGAAAGATGAGTGCATTTAGAGAAAAGAGCTATCATCTGTCCATCAGAAAAGCAATGCATGTCAGAAATTAGTAGCTGAAAATTTTCAAAGTGAGAGAAGCTGCCAAAATTAGTTTTCTTTCTTTCTTTTTTTCTTTTTTTCTTTTTTCAGTTTTCCCTTTTCACTTAATAAAACTAGGAGTCTGGCAAAAATATAGTAGAATAATTTTCACTTTGTATTGTTTCAATTGTAATAATTTATATACAATGGAGTACTACCCTGCTATAAAGAAGGATAAACTCGAGGCAAGATATGGACAACTCATAGAAAGATTGAGGGTTTAGAAAACCAAGGGGACAAACTGTCAGGACCCCAGTAAAAGCAAACAGGAGCAAGGATTTCAAAACAGGAAGAGTCTTTTTCATATTCAGCAATATGACTGTTGGTCATTTTGCTTTGCTTTCTTGGCTGCAAACAGACTTTCCGATTATGCAAGAGTGGTGCGCACATCCATGCATTCAATGTCAGGAACCTAAAACAGGAAACACCTATGGGGCTGGGAGGGCACTGTGCCGTCTCTGCTGCCAATTTAGTGGGATCAGTGTTGTGCATGTTAAGGAAATATCATCCTTTGCTTAGGAAAGCTTCTAAGGAGACCAGCATGAGCTGTTTCCTGAGGTCCTAGCTGTAGGGTGCAAGATATTCTGTTTAACCCAGACAGCTTTCCTCAGAAAAGCACCTTGTAATGAGTCCTAAGTGGCTGTGGCCCTTTATTGCTCATCTATGAGAAATTACCCTGCTTCTGTTATTTGTCGTGTGAATGGGTGCTGTCTCGCAGGACTTAGACATGTTGGGTAAACTCTATACAGTGAACCTGCTTTATCAAGGAAGAGACTTAAATTGGAAAATAAAAAGGTGTTTAGGACAGGCTTAGGGATAAACCAGGCATGAACCCCCACTTGTCCTACGTGGAATCACGCAGGAAACACCTTGTTATTCCCATGGTTTTGTCACACAATACACGTGAAGTATTGTCAACCAGAGAACATCACCAGAGTCCATGGGTCTTGGGCTTCAATGGGAGTCATTTATAGAGGCAGACATCTGAGCCCAAAATTTGTCATTGGTTGTTTCATCCCCCCGATTTCTAAGCTTCTCACTACTATTCAGAGTTTGGACCTCCTAGACTACAGCCCCTGCAACCCTGTAGGCAGCTTCCAGTCTGTATGGGGCTCTCTCCGCCTCCCTACGGCAAAGAAAGTCAAGCTATCACTAGAGAATGGCTGATATGAAGAATGTTGAGTGTGGAGTCTCTAAATTTTTATGTATCAGACTTGAAGGAATAAAGTAACTTTGTTTTCTCACAGCTTGTGAAAGACTACAACAGTCCCCAGTATGAATGCTATACATAATATGATAAATTGGTCATCTTTGTTCTGTACAAACCTCGTTTCTGTGGGGCCACCGATTAGAGAAGAGGGGAGCACACTGTCACAGACGCTACCATGGAATCACATTATTCTAAATTCATTTACTCCACCAAGTAAAAATAAGTGCATCATACTGATAAGTTACTTTGAATTTTAGAGATTCCATTTATCTTCTAAATAATCGAGTCTGATTTTTGACACACTCAGCATATCCTCTTCAAAGTTAGTAGCTTAAATCTAAAAATAGTTTCAACTATGTACATCTCAAAACTACACATTTATAACTTTTTAAAAAATATTATGAACATGGTGGCATGAGGGTTAGTTACTATATTGTTGGTGGTTTCCTCTACTATTGTGTTTCTTACAGTCTCTCTCACTATATGTATACACATATATATACATACAGAAATACCTATAGTTTCTTGTTCTCTTTAGTTTCAGAATTTGTAGTATTCTTTTTTCCTCAATAAGTAATAACTTAATGGTCCTTTGTCTGCTCTCGTTACTAATATTTCTGTAAAGTTTTCCTTCTCTGTCACCTAGTACACACGGAGAAGACTTTACCCAGGTACGTCTCCAGATGTGGTGTCCATTAGACGTAGAGTATACAGATTTAACATTAAAATGTAAAGAATCGTGCTCTAAATTTCTTGTTCATACTTCTATTTGACAATGGTGTATAAGCTATAATTTCCATATCCTTGCTGGCACTTTTTCTAGTGGAACATTTAAACTTTTTTTGGCAATGTACTGGAGGGGTGCATATTTATACTTGTTATCATATCTGAAATAATTTCTTGTATATTATATTAGGTAGGAATTTTAGCTTTTTTCAGTAGGATGCTGATTTGTTTTTATATTTTCTGTGTGTATCTTCAATGGCATCCTGATATATTATTTCATTTAGATGAGGAATGATCCAGACAAAAAAATGCATTTTGATGATATGCAGTTTAAAATTATGAAAAAGATGACATTGCCCAGTGGACTCTACTGCAATCATCAATAAATGTGAAAAACCCTTCACTGGTAAGCTTTTCCTTTCAAGAAAGCATCGACATGTTCTACTTTCGTGCTTCCTCACCAGTGTTTTGCTCTTTTTGTTCTGGGTTATCCTCCAAAACCTCACAACCAGTATCTCATTGTAATACAAAGTGGTTTTGAAATTTTACCTAGAATTATGTTGCATTTACAGAATGATTTATGCAAATTGTATCTTTACACAGGTCGAAAAACATAGTATCATTGTGTATTTACATTATCATCTTTTAATGATAGTATATTTATACATTTGTACATAAAAGCTTAAAGCGTCAGTTATTAGATACATTTTACTAATGACTTTATCTATTATAAATGTTTCCCTCCAAAATATTAATTATAGCCATGCAAGGTGGTGGTGAATGCTTGTAATCTCAGCACTTCAAGAGGCTGAGGGAGGAGGGGTGGGAGGTTAAGCCCAGCTTGGGCAATTTAGTGATTTAGAAAGACACTGTGTCAAATAAATAAATACACACACACACACTCACACACACACACACACACACACACACACACACACACACACACACACTGAGGACTGTTGATTTAGCTCAGTGTGAAGGCCTTGGGTTCCTGAGTTCAATCCCAAGTTATATATTAGCCTCTCTTTTTGCTAGCTACAGTCTCCAGTGAAATTGTGACCATTTTTCTTAGGTTTGGTGACATTTTGGGTAATTTTAAAGTGAATACAACTAAAGTTTGATCAT
>PVJO010031764.1:0-13968 GCA_004026905.1 Hystrix cristata
TGAAATAGTGTTTATTTTCTAAAAAAAAAAAAATTGTCAAAGGCCACGTTGTAGCATTAAGCTTTTGTTTTATACACAAAGAAATATATTAATGAAAAGCGTTTTAAGTGCTTATTATAGAGATGGTTTGTTTTGAAACACGGGCTTTTTCCTAGCAGTTTTACACTTCATTGTGTACCATGAAAGACATTGTAAGTAGCGGTTGTCAGTCTCCCATCAGAAAGAGAGTACTGCTGGGGAATGGAACCATTTAGAATGTCACTCAAGCAGGACTAATCTAGAGTAGATATCTTATAAATAACCAGTCACGAAAAAACAAATCATTCCTCTCCCCACCAGAGCAGAGAGAATTACTGCTTAGGAAAAGGAAATCTTTATAATAAAGATTTACAGTTTGAATTAGTGAATTGTTCGGAGCAACACACTGCACGCAGTTGCAACGACAGCCTTTAGGTAGAGCTTAGGAAGCTGCAGAACCGGCTGGATGGGGCGGGAGTGGGGAGCGCAGGGGATGCCCCAGCACCTCCATTCTCCCCTGGGACTGGGCAGGCGGGCGGATACCCCAGAAATCTATCAGTTACAAGAAATGGGTTCCTGATCGTACTTTTCAGTCTGTACTCTAACCCATGTGCTTCCTTTGGACCCCGAGGAGTTTTTGTTTTTTTTTTTTTCTTTTAAATTAATGAAGATGAGTATTCATAGAATAGAAAATTGTAGGGTGCAATGCACGTGATAGGAGGTTATACTGGAAGTATTGAGAGTATTCCTTTTTTAGCTTGTGTTATTTCCATTATCATTATTTCACTCTTTGTTTCTTGAAATGAGTACCGGCTTCTTTAGATGTTTACAAGTTCTAGAGTTTTGGAAATCTTGCCCACACATCCTGCCCCTGCCCTGTCTTTTTAAAAGTCACTAGAAGGAGCTTCTCTCCAGGCCCAAGGGGTAAAGAAGGTTCCTCCAGGTCCCCTTCTGAGAGGTGTGTCTGTCCAGGCAAGAGAAGAACCTAATTTTGTAGATTTCTGACACGTGCAAATTCTTCTTGTTAAAGTTTGCTGTCGTGTGCAGATTGTGGTGATATGCAGGGAAATGACTAAAAATGCCTTGCTAATCATTCTCTCCTTTCAGGACCAAGAAACAGCGTATTGGAGGACAGGGCTTGAACCTGTCCATCTAACATATCATTCAGATATCCTAGAATACAGAGAGAAGAAGGAAAAACCCAATATTTACATATCATCCCACCCAGCCGGCAATTCAGTTTTGATGCCGCCGGGGAGAAGGGGCTTTGCTGAATGTCTAAGTTTTCTGTGTTATTGCACCTGTCTCCACGTGGGTCTGTGAGTTAGACAACATGGACACTACCTACATTTTTCAGATAAGAAAATTAAAACACAAGGGCGTCCTTCAGATCTGACAGCAGGAAACTAGGTTTATCTGGGCTGCCTCAGAGTATGTGGAACGCGTATTGCCCAGGCCTCTGGGTTTGGGGTCGAGTTAGCCTTCTTGAGTTGCCTCTCGCCTGTGATGGGCCAGGGCGAGGCAGGGGTTCTGTACTGCTGGTGAGCAAGGTAAAATAACGCTGTGTTGAGCTAGAATCCTTGGAATTAGCAGGTGCAATCCTGGCATAGGAAGTACAAGCTTTACCAGTGTTGTATGTCACATACTAAATCCCTAGCATAAAACAGCCTACTGTTCTCCACCATCTCTGTCTGGAGAGAGACATTTCATTCGGTTCGGGAGTGCTCTGAGCCTGCTACCTGCGCAGTTGCAGAATGTGGAGGCTGGGTGGGAGGTTGAAAGCCTGCAACAATTAAAATTCAGCCTTCTCTGATGTGTGGGAACCAAGTAAGGTAAACACAGGGAAAGTACGAATTTCATTTTCAAAAAACAATATAAAGATTACCTATGTAGATGTATAGATAGTGTTAATAATTCAGAAGGAGAAATTTTGTATAGGGGCTGGGGATTTAGCTCAGTGGTGGAGCACCTGCCTAGCCAGCACAAGGCCCTGAGTTCGATCCCCAGCACCCCCCAAAAAAGAAATTTTGTATAAAATGTACGTGATACTAGTGGGGCATGATGGTAAACATCTATAGTCTCAGCTACTTGGAAGACTGAGGCAGGAGGAGCTCTTGAAGCAAAAGTTTGAGACCATACAACAACATAGTGAGACCCCCAACTCAAAAAAGAAAGATGTGAAAGGTATGTGATACATTTATTTTGACAATTCATTTAGCCATTTATTTAACCAAATGCTTGTTTTGCATAAAATAATATGCAAAGTTTGAGGGCTTTAAAATCTAAGGTTTTGCTCCGGGTAGAGTGAAGAAAATCATGACTTAAATCCTCAAATATTTGCTCTGAAGTCAAGTCACGCCATTTGCTACTAGTCTGAAAGGAGGAGTAAGATTTAATACAAAAATATAATTTACAAAATTGTAGAACAACATCACAATTTCACCGATTTTTAGTTTGGAAATGAGTAATGTCAAATTTCATTAAGAATATCTCACGGCATCCCAAGAAAATAGTAGATGAGCTAAAGACTGAATTGCTCTTGGAAGCCACACTGTATCCTTTCTGCAGGCTGCCTCTCTACTTTATTCTCTATGAATGTGTTTGTGGCCACCGGAAGTGTGTAGATGCCGAGGCCGCCCTGCCCTTCCTGCAGATTCTGCCGTGAGCAGCACCTTCTAAGGAGGCTGAGGAACATGGCAGCAAATTTGCCATCCCTGTCCTCATCTTGAAATATCTGTTGAGCCAGTGGATGGATATGTCCCCATCTGTGTCGTCAGCTCTCAATTATCCACTATAATGGAGCTGATACAGGAAAGGAATATGGCAGAGTGAGCTCCACGAATCACTGAGAAACTCCACGCACTCGTGGTTCCCAGAGTTCCTTCCCATGTCTCCTGCCCTCCTCCAGTAGAATGTGCCAGAGACGGCTGCTCGGGAATTCCCCTTCCTGACCTGGCTCTGGGAATAAAATCTAGGCTAGGGAGGGGGAGGGATTCCCGGACAGAGCCCAGAGGCCGAACACGTTTCTCCGGACAGTCACAGCGATGGCTTGCCCCAAAGCCGTCATCCCTAGTTAGAATTTGGAGGAGGATTTTTTAAGGAGTTGCTGGTAAAGCTGAACTGAGGGAGCATGTTGTGAGATGTCTGAGACAGACGCTGGACTTTGTGAGGGGACAGAGAAGAGGGTCCCAGTTTCAGTGTTCCGGGAAAAGATGCTGGCCTCTGGAGGTGAGGTTTAGGCCATCTGTGTGGTTTGCAGAAGGGGATCGGAGATGGAGCTGTCCCGTGTGGGGTCTTCGTAGCCCTGGGGGAGGCGCGGGGGAGTGGGACGGGGTGGACCAGGTCAGGGTTACCGTCATTCTCGGTCTTGGGTTCCTGGGTATTTGAAAGGGAAAATTGTTTTCCTTCTCTTTAAAGCATCGTGCTGCTTCCCATTAGGTTCCTTTGGAAAGCGCTCATGGATTGGCAAGGAAAAGCGGCAGTAGACTCAGCATGGCTCTGAGTACAGGCCTGCGAGCCGCGGTGGTCGGGGACCGATGCTGAGCCACCCGGGAGGCCAGGTTCATGTGGCCAGCATGCAAGATCCCCGTGATTGGTTTGATTCCCGCTCCGAGAGAACAGAACTAATACATGGACACCTGGTCTTGTTTGGGTTTTTTGTTCGTTTGTTTGTTCTGGTGCTGGGGCTGGAACTCGGGGCCTTGTGCTTACTAGGCAAGCGCTCTACCACTGGAGCTAAACCCTCAACCCCAGGACCCCTCTTCTTACCTCTCCGTGCCCCACACTCCCGTGAAACCAGGACTTCTCAGGTGCTGATAGGAACTTGTTGACCATGTTCTTCATCTCCAAATAGTCTATTACGCAGCCGGGACATTATGGTTGCTGGAAGTCTGTTGTACCTAGACAATGTATTCAAAGTTGATGCCACATGAACGTAAGAGTGTATGCACTGTTTGGCACAACTATTATGAAAGAGGCAGAAAGCCCAAATGCACTCCTGAGATTAAATCTTTAAAAACAGAATGCAGTCTATTAATTTATAACATAATTTTGTGTCAATTAAGAATAAAACTATTGTTTTGAAAACAGAACATACCTAGACTTTCTAAAACAGAGCTTAGACTTGGTAGAATTAGTTCTATCAGGGGTAGAACTAGTTCGTTGAAGTCCTTTACTGACTTTTTCCTGTATTTTTTTATGTTTTTGAAGAGGGTAGCAACGATAGTATGGACTTTGAAAATGACCTTTGATGGATTTCTTTTGCTGTGTCACATAAATACTAACCTTTGACAATGAAAGAATCTGCTATTGCAGACGAGGCGAAAGTCTCTGCATATTAACTGAAAGTATCCAATTAAATTGTCATGTCTTGGCGATGAAGTAAGCGTATCTATGAGCTTTCGTGCAGAGTGTTAGATTCTTAATACATTACTAGAACAAGTTTGTGTGTGCACGGGAACTTTCAATGCTACTACTGTGCGTGTGTGCGTGTGTGTGGTGTGTGTGATCTTTCTGTAGGTTGCAAAGATCGTAAAGTCAATTATATTATTTTAATTAATGAAAATGAGTCATCATCTTGGTTTAAATTTAGATACTTCCTAATCTTGCCTTTCTTTTATTTTGATGAATTTTCATGGAGGAAAAAAACAGCCATTTAGTGAGACAGACAGCGACAAAGAATTCTCACTGGAACACTTGTGTGCACTGCGATGATTTCACTCTGGCCCTTCCCATAATGCCCCGCAGTCCTGATGAGTGTGAACTCATTGGGAAGAAACGAAGTACAGCCAAGGTGAGGGATGTGTCCAGAGCCAGAGAGCTCATGGGAGGCGTAGAGGGGTCCCAGCCTCCCTGGGCATAGAGGGGGCTCCAGAGACTCCTCTTTAATCACCGTGCTGTGCTCCTTCTGGACCACTGTGCTGCAGAAAAGATATACAGAGCCAGGCACGGTGGCACCCAGCTGCAATCCCAGCTGCTTGGGAGGCTGAGGCAGGAGTATCCTAATTTCTAATGCAGACTAAGCACTCGCTCAAAATAAAAAATAAAAAGTGTTGGGGATGTAGTTCTTTGATTTGGCCCCTTGTAGCTTGAATGCCCGGAAGTTCTTTCTGCACAAACAGTAGAGCCAGGGATGCAGGTCAGTGGTAGAGCCCTTTGCCTGGCACGTGTGGAGCCCTGGGTTCAAACCTACCCACCAGAAACAACAAAAACAAACACAAAACCCAGGTGTGGGAAGAATGGGACCCCAGTGGTGTGTCATAAAGTGCTTTCTGGAGGTGATGAGGGGCATATTTCTCTTTTTTGCTACAAGGGAAAAATTAACTTGCCTAGAAGTAAGAAATAGTTCCTGTCTAGCATTTTACCAACTTCCCTTCAGACTTGTAGTTTTTTCCCCAGGAGGAGCTGGGGTGAGTTGTTGGGTGGCGCCTCCATGTTCAGTGAGAAGCCCACTCTCTCATCTCCCTACCTGTAACTTCCTTTGGTAGAACCTTCGGAAAGTGGGAACAAAAGATGTGTGAAACTTCTTTCCTGCTATGGAAAAAAGCAGGAAACAAAAAGCAAACTTGATTTCGCTCTTGCCATTGAAACACTGATCAAATCCCTTTTCTTGGTTTTCAAGGAGCACTTATAAACAAAGCACTGAACTCTTATTTCTCAGTTTCCCCTTCTGCTCTATGGAGAGAGGAGCCTTTCCAAGTGCTGAATATCGCAGATGTGAAAGGTCATGTGAAGGGCTGGGGTGTCTCTTGGTGGTAGAGAGTGTGCTGTGTATGCCTGCAGCCCTGGTTTGATTCTGGGCATGTGCGCACATGTATATATGCTTGCATACGTATCTGCACACATGCATACACGCGTGCACACATGCATCCGTATGTGCATTTATAGATGCATATGCATATGCGTGGAGACATGCCAAGTGACTCAGAAGGAAAACCTGTGTTTTCCTTCAGCTCTGTGGCCCAGGCCCTTGCAGTCGCCAAGCCATAGAGCAAAGATGATGGCCTGTATCATGTCGAGAGTGGACGAGCAGATGGCAGAGCCGTCCTCCATAATGACTGTCACTCTGGTGGGTTGTAATATATGAAGTCGCCTTCTAATCAGAGGCGCTGCTGGCTGCCGGAGCGCTCAGCCCCAGCATGGGAACAGCTTCTTCCAAAAAGGAAAAAGAATCATCAGCCTCACACTCCTTCCCCGGCATAAGGCAGGAGTGAGGTGCACCCAGCCATTCCAACTCTGGATCTCTGTCCGTAACCCTTGAGGAAGAAGGTGGGCTGGGTGGTTATCTAGGGAGGCCTTCTCCTTGGCCATGGAAAGGGAAGACAGGCTTAGCCACACTTGAACATGTGTCTTTAGGGTTCCCCAAGGGTCCCCAGGCGCTGATCCCTGGGCAGGCAGCGCAACAGGAAGAGGGTAGGGGCAGACGCAGGGCAGAGGAAGGGACGGAGCTGAGAGCTGCCTGGACCAGCTTGGGGCCAAGAGCCCCGGCCTCTGGATGTCAGGCTCACCTGCCCTGCCCTGAATCACAGATGCTGGAGGAATTTCTGGTTGTTCCTATAATCCAGGTTTAAGAAAGTCAGAAGGCTGGTGAAGAGGATAATAATTCTGCCACCTCCTCTCACAGGCCCCAGGGATGGGCTCCTTCCAGCCTCTCTCTGGAGCCGGCGCTTTCCGTGATGGGACAGCAGCCCTGCTAACCTGGCCTTGGCTGGAGTCGGTTTCCAGAGAACTTTGCCTGACAGAGAGAGACAGACAGCTACTCGGCCCCATCTTCCCGTCCGCGTGTGGAAGACTAAGAATAACCCACCCACAGCTTGGTGCTGGGTACGTTTTCAATCTGGCATGCCCAGACCCCCAACTCCGGGTGGGAAATCAATCTGTTTCTTTGAATAGCAATGAGAGGGATGGGTGGGCCTCTTAACAGGGTAGACCAGGAGTGCGGGCTGCGATGCCGAATGGAATTTTATGTTCTTACGAAGCATTCAGTGGAAAATGATCGAGTGTTTTCTGATTAGGTGATTTTAGCTTTTATGGTGAGAAAATGGTTAAACACAGAGCACTTTCCTAAGTATTTCATATGAATGCTTTTCTTCTTTCCTGAAAGCACATCAGGGAAATGGATGATGCAGCTCATTTGATGCAAGTGAAACAGTTTAAATTGTTACGGCTTTGCATTTAAAAAAAAAAAAGCAAATAGCTCTCTTTAGTAAGAACTATATCACCACTCTATGTTCTTCTGCAGCTGGGCGCAATGCTTTGACATGTGGTAAACTATGTCACTAGACAGTAGGGTGTTGGGATATGTAATATACACATATGTATTTTTGTGTGTGTGTGATAAGGTCTCACTATGTAGCCCAGGCTGGTCTTGAATTCATAGTGATCCTCCTGTCTCAGCCTCCTGAGTGTGCTGGCATTGCAGGTGTGCACCGCCACACCCCGCTGGGACATACATTTTTAAAGGGTCATGGACTGTTGAACTTTCATTTTTTAAAAGCCAGGGTGCTAGGACTGCATTTAAATAGGGTTGGGGGGAAGAGCAGTCGGAAGAAGGACAGCTACTCATAATCAGAAACTCCAGGAGATTTTGAAAGAGGTCAGGAGCTCGCACTGCATGGCAGTTTTGAGAAGCAAGGAAGCCGGGAGTGGAGTGGAGACAGAGAGACAGAATCGAGGGTGCTTTCTTGGAGCGGGAGAAGGGAGCCAGCCCCGGAGGAGGTGAGCCCACAAGGCAAACCACAGTAGAGATCAGCTCTGTCCTCTCAGCTGGCAGAGAGGCTCCGCTGCCCTCTGTTGCCTGCGGCGGAGCTGCAGAGGCGCCCAGACAGCCGGGCCTGTTCCTGCCTTGGGAACAGACTTCCCCTGTGAGCTGGGGGGCCAGGAGCCGGCTGGACAGGGCTAGAAGGAAGCGGGAAGGAAGCGCAATTGCTATGTCTTCTCTGTTATTGAAGCACTATTGTCCGAGTGTCTAAAAATGAAATCAGTGCATTACACATGTTCTTTCTGGCCTAGGCTTTGAGTGTATTAACATGAGAAGTATTTCCAGTTGGATGCAGTGGTGCATGCCTGCAATCCCGGCCCTGGGGAGGCTGAGACAAGAGGATCGCTATGAGTTCCGGGTCAGCCTGGGCTCCATAGTGAGACCTTGTCTCAAAAAATTTAAAAAAAAAAAAGACAGAGAAAGAGAAAAAAATACAGTTTAAATTTTATTAATGATGAAGGTAAGGTTAAGGACAGAAACGTTCTACTAACTGTATTTCTCTCCTCCTTCCATTTTGGTGCGCTCTATTTACACAGCAGGCTTAACTAACTTGGGTAGGAAAATGCTAATATTGATATCTAGTTTTCTCCTTGACCCCATTTATATGCTCGGTAATTTCTTTTTTATCTGTTGTCGATGTGGCAAATACAGGGATTGGAAACTTTAATTTTAGAGTGGAAAGAACATTTAAAATAACACCGCTCAGCTATGTGTTTTACTAAATTAAAGATTACTGTGGGAATGACAGCTTCATTGGGGCGCATCATTCGGAATTATTAAGCAGCCGACATGAAGGGGACCATGCTTGTCCACGGAGGCCCGGGTGTCGCACTGGGCACTCCGGGCGTGGGGCGGCGCGGGGCACCCTGTGCTGGACCCGCGCAGCACACTGAGGCCACACAGCGAGCTTCCTGGTCACTCCGTGCCCAGCTCAGGTCCAGGGAGCCCGAGCGAGCCGGACAAGTGCAGAGCCCTCGGGGAAGCGGCCTTCACAGGTGCCGCTGGGCTGAGCTCCGGGGACTGGAGAGACGCCGGACAGCAGGCAGCGGTGGTCACTCTGTGTCCGTGCCCAGCGCCCAGCGCAGTGCTGTCCCTGAGCAGCGGCTTGCCACAGGGGCCACTCCGTGGGTCCTTGAGAGACGACAGAAAGATGTTCAGCGGCCCTCGTTGCCCACGTCCCCTCACACAGGCTGCTGCTGGGGGCCTCCGTGCCTGATTCTTAGATGGCCACCACAGGCGGGCCCGTGACCAGGCGGGTGACCGTTCTGTCCCCATCTGCGAGGACACGTGGCCACACACAGGCCGCCCTGCGGTCCATGTCCCGCGATTATCTCTGGTTCGCGAGACCCCTCTTTCAGGCGGGGCGGCCTTGTGCTCACCTGCATCCGGACCGCCAGGCGAACCGGGGCCCTGGAGTCAGGGGCTTGTAGGGTGGGTGGACTGAGAGCGTCCATCCGGAGCCTCCCACTGGAGAAGTGCCGGTGACATCTGTGCCCGTCAGGAAGGCGAGACTGTGTGAGAGCAGAACATATGTGAGATGACTCGTGTGCCTTTCACACGTGTTACAGGAAAACCGAGAAGCATCGTGTGTTTAGGGAGAGCAAAGTGCAAGTGAATCGGAAACATCTGTATTAAGGTGGGCAAGAGTCTGCGGTATAGGTGGTTCTATTCGGATTCAGGCTCTTGGTTTGGGCTTGGTGAGAGAGAGAGAGGGAAGCACAGAGGGAGAGGTGCGAGGCTGCATTTTATGTTCTCTGCATTTACAGTACTGAAGATGTTCGCTTTCTTGCTGGGGCTAAAGTCGCGTTTTCCGTGATCCGCACATGCTGGATGAACAGCGAGGTCCCGGTCAGATGAGAGTAGGACCGGCCCTCTGGGGTCACAGACGGCACGTCTGACCCATGTGGGAGACGCAGACGACAGTGTGTGCAATTTGTACAAACTCTTCTGAGCAGGCGCGGACCAGGCTGTGCGCTCGCAAGCCAGATGGGAGCCCGGTTCTCACTCTGCCAGTGCAGACGCGCATCATTCGGCCCCTTTCTTTCTTCTTTTTCTCTTTCTCTCTTTCTTACTTTCTTCTTTTTCTCTTTCTTTCTTTCTTTTCTCTCTTTTGTTTTCTTCTTTCCTTCCTTTGTTCTCTTTTCTTTCTTTTTTCTCCTTCTTTTCCTTTGATTTTTTTCTTCCTTTTATTCTTTCGTGCTCGCTTTTCCTCTCCTGCTTTCCTTCTGTCTTTCTTTCTTTTCTTCCTCTTTCCTTCTTTCTTTTCTCTCTCTTTTCCTGACGCCCCTTCCTTCCTCCCCTCCCTCCCGCCTTCCTTTCTTCCTTCCCGGTGCTGAGGATTGAACCCAGGGCCTGACACAGAGCTACCTTCCCAGCCCTCCTTTACTTTTATTTTTGAGACAAAGTCTCACTAGGCAGTTTGCCTGCCCAGGCCGGCCTTGAATTCTCGAATCTCCTGGCTCAGCCTCGAACAGCTGGGATGCAGGCATGAGCCGCCACAGCCGGCGCGCTCAGGCTTCTTCAGCGTTACCTGCATTTCAGTGTCATTTCTTCCTAGAAGGGTGTATGAGCAACACCACAGAACTACTTTTCCCACAACCCGCATTCTGCTTCAGCTGCAAGAAACTGCAGCAAGATGGAGTTGGCAGAACAGGCGGCCAGTCTGCCTCTGGCAGCGCTCACCGGATTCTACCCTTTCGTCGCGTTTTGACCCCCCGAGCATCTGTTCCTGAGTGACGCTGAGTACCATCTTCACAGATCAATCCCATCGTGGGCTGGGGATGGACTCCCTGTAAATCGGTGTGTTTCCTTCCCTGGAAAGCAGGCAGACCGAGGCCGGAGTGCGGGCAGGCTCCACCCGTCCCCGCGCTGTCTGCAGTGGAACTGGCCGTCGCAGGAATTCCGGCCTCGGTGGCCGTAGATTGTTTGCTAAAGCCCTGCCGTCTGCCCCGGCAGGAAACAAGGTTGCAGCGTCTCAGCCGTCCTGTCCCCCTGCAGTCCCAGACCCCGGCATCTGCTGAGAGCGCCTGCCGCCGGGCGCTGGGGCGGGAGGGCAGCAGGTGCTGCTCTCTTGTGACAGCAGAGGACGGGCCTGTGGCTGCCCAGAGGACCAGCACTCCACCCTGTGCCCAGGCCCGGCCGGCACGGACTTCCTTCTCTTCCCACCAGGCTGGCACTGACTGAGGCAGCCGGGAGGGACGGGCAGCCCTGGGCAGCAACAGGATCCTGGCCCAGGACCTTGTGGCAGAAGCGCTAAGGCCTTATGAATGGGAAGGACTACGGGAGAGGGTTGTGTCTGAGCATTTTTGGAAGCTTTAAAGGGATAGGTTGAAGCTGGGGATTTAACTCAGTGGTTAGAGTGCTTGCCTGGCAAGCGCAAGACCCTGAGTTTGATCCCTGGCACAAAAAAAAAAAAATAAAGTGATAGGTTGGCACTAGAAATTAATAAACTACAACCAGTACGTCTATAAAATTTATCAATTCTGTGTAGCTTGTTTTCTGGGGTTCCTTGCTAAGTCACACTGATAATGAGCAATAATCCAAGGCGTTCTGAGTATCTTAAAGACAAAGGTAAGGTTAGACTGGGATTTTGTTTGTTTGTTTTATTGTTTTGTTTTGGTTTTTGGTTTTTTTGAGACAGAATCTCACCATATAGCCTGGGCTGGCCTCAAACTCAAAGCAGTTCTCCTGCCTCAGCCTCCCTAGTGCTGGGATTATAGGCCTGCACCACCATGCTTGGCTTTATAGTGGGATGTTTTAAGAATTTCTTGCTTTGTTTGTTTGGCTTTTTTCCAGGTTAGGAGAGTGTTATTGGAAACAGTGGAGTGGCCTGAGTGTGTGTGTGTGTGTGTGTGTGCGCGCGCGCACGCGCGCGTGTGTGTGCGCGCTCCCTTTATTTGATGAGTGGACTGTTTTTGGAATTACGGACTAGCTCTTGTCTACTTAGCATGTAACACCCCTGTAGCATTTCACACTGTGGACAAAGGGTCGGTGGGTAATTTTATCATTTCATCAGGAGTTTACCAGTTATGTCAGTTTACGTAGGTGGACTGTCAGCCATAAGAGCCGGGCGTGGTGGCCATGCCTGGGATCCCAGAACTTGGCAGGCTGAGGCAGGAGGATCACCACAAGTTCAAGGCCAACCTGGACTACACAGTGAGGTCAAGCCCAGCCTGGACTACATAGAAAGACCTTGTCTCAAAGAAACCAAAAAAAATTTTGATATAATGTCCCAAGTGATACCTGTAAAATATATTTCAAGTTTGACCACATGATCCAATATAATACATACTTCTATACTTTTTTTTAGCTTTTTTTTGGAGACAGTGACTCGCTATGTAGCTCAGGCTGTCCTCCAATACATTATGTAGCCCAGGCTGGCTTTGAATGTACAGTGATCCTCCTGCCTCAGCCGCCTGAGAGCTGGGATTACAGGTGTGCACCACCACAGCTGGTGATCCTTGTTCTATTCTTAGGCAAGAAAATATGCTATGAAGATGGAGGCATGTGAGCAATGACATTTTTAAAATTTGGCTTTGATGACTTATGTGATTTGTAGTTATGTGGCTGCTGTTCAGTTTGGAGTGTAAAACACCATACACAGGAAATTAATATTTTGCCAATTAGGGGATTTTGCCCGTAGGATAAATGTTTTGCTAGTTTGGTGTGGAAGCCCAGTTCCTCCGCTTCTCTGCCCAGGAGAAGCCTGGGGCGTGGCAGGAGGGCAGCTTCCAGCCGCCGCCTCCGGGGTCGTGCCTCCCACTTCCCTGGGTTTACCCAGAAGGGTCCCTGCTGGGCTCCACCTCCACCCTCGCGTGTATCCCAGGGGAACCGCCGACCTCCTGTCTCCCCTCCATGTTATTATGATTAAACTGGGTCCCATCATGTCTATCCATCGAACTCCTTTGAGGTTAAAGGAGCTGACGCAAGCCGGCTACACAGCTGACAGTTGCCCGGGACATAGCAGGTGCCCAGCAAATGTTTTGCACGTCTCTTAGACATAAACTACAGTGAGATCTGTATTATATCCTGTACTAAAAAGTAAAAGCAGGGGGCTGGGGATTTAGCTCAGTGGTTAGAGTGCTCACCTCACAAGCACAAGGCCGTGAGTTCAATCCTCAGCGCACACACACACACAAAAAAGTAAAAACAGCTCGTCTTTATGTATTTCTTTACAATGCAAATGATGAGTTTGACACATAGGTGCCTAATGCAAGAAGGAAATAAGCCAGGCATGATGGTGCACCCGTAATCCCAGCACTTGGAAGGCTGAGGCAGGAGAATTTCCATGAGTTTGAGGCCTACACAGTGAGTGCTGGGGCATTGAGACCTGGGCTGAATGGTCCAATGGCTCAGCCTGGAATTTCTTGAGAAGTCTCGAGTTCTGTTTTCTTCCCTAGCAGGGCAGGCTGCAGGCTACAGCCTGCAGGGAAACAGCAGAAACCACAGTTTCCTAATAGGGAAACAAAACTAAAACACACTCAGAGAACCACAGAGGAGTGTGAGCCAGCCAGTCCTGGGAAATCGAGTCACTGACATCCTGAGGGCTGATGCAGCCACGGTGATGGGCGGCCAGCAGCGTCGCAGGAAGAGCAGATGGAAGACAATGGACGCATCGGGAGACAGAAGCAACTGCTGTAGGCAGCATGGCGCACACTGCCGGGAACCAAGCTGGGCTGTAGGGAAGTAGCCTTAGAAGGCCTGCATGCCCACATCTCAGACGCAGCTCTGAATGCATCATGGAGTTTGAAAGTCTTTTGCCAAAAATCTGTTGGCTTTGTCCAGCCTTTGCTTTTAGGAGTGTATTCAGAGGGGTGCAGAGGTATGTGACACGTGATGGGTATGTGTGTGTGAATGTGCTCACACCCAAGTGTGTGGTCCTAGACTCAGATGCGAGGTGTGTGAAAACGCCGTGTGGGGACGGAGATGTCTCCTCTCGTAGGAAAGGGCTCGTGTGTCTGTTGTGCATAAATATTTTGCTTAGCACCTAGTGCAGTGCGACAACGACGTGACAAATGCTGCCAGATATAGTACAGATAAATACACTGACTTCACACCAGAACTTGGGTGCTCCTTATTTCCTTGCTGTTCATTCAGACAGGAGGTAGAAGAGACTCTAACAGGCAATGTCGATCTTACTCCCTCCTGGTTCTTTATCCACCCCGGGTTGACCTCTTCCCGGTTCCTCACCC
>PVJO010031765.1:0-13949 GCA_004026905.1 Hystrix cristata
ACAAAGGTAGCATAGCTTGAAGAAGATCTTGCTTACCCTCAATTTTATCCTATATAAAATTTAGGTAATAATAGCTCCAATACAGTGTCTTTGTACTAATATACCAAGATAATCACTTTAAAACACTCAATACAAGGTAGTTTTAATACAGAAAGAACAAAGGAATCTTTGCACATGACATAGGCTCTAACTTTACAGAGGAAAAAGAAGCCATAAAATCAGGCACAGTGGCTCACTCTTGTAATTCCAGTACTTAGAAGGCTGAAGCCGGAGGGTAGAGAGTTTGAATCTTGCCTGGGCAACTTAGTGAAACACTGCTTCATAATAAGGGGTAGGGGAGGGGTTGGCGATGTGGTTCAGTGCAAAGGTCCTGGGTTCAGTCCTCAGTGCTGCAGGAAGAGGAAGAAGAAAAAGTTGGGAGAGAGTTGCAGGAGGAGAAGGAGAAGGAAGAGGAGAAGAATGGGAAGGGGAGGAGGAAAAGCAAGGGAAGAGAAAGAAGAAAAAGATAGTGGTGGTCTGTATCTGATGGCCCATTTCCTTTTCTCTTGCTCTTTTCTTTCCTGAGGCGAATCTCTCTTCTAGGTTTGCTTACTACTACCTTCCTAGAAATCATCCCAAATTTGCCCCTTTCTTCTGTTCTCTCATATCCACTCCATAAAATCTCTACCATCGATCTATCTATAAAGTATAACCCAAATAAGTCTCCTTTTTCTCTACCTCTATCTATTAAATCCCACTTTTCCACTCATTTTACTCTGAAACAACACCCTGTTTATTTTTCATGACATTGTAATCACTGTGTATATTTACTAATTTATTGTCACTACCTGTCTTCTCTAGTTTGCTGCCAAGCTTTGGGGACAATGAAATTTGTTCATTCCAGTGCCTGACATTCCTAGGATCTAGCAGGATGCTGACACATAGCAGGTGCTCGATACATATTTATTAAATAAATGAATATGTAAACGAAAAATAAACATCCTGCAGAACAGCTTGGAAAATACTGGCATAAATGTGCAAAACAGAAAATACTATGACTGGATCTTTGAGCCCTATTTAAAAATCAGTATCTGAAGTCAGACATGGTGGTGCATGCCTGTAACCCCAGCACTCAGGAGGCTGAGGCAGGAGGATTGCCATGGGTTCAAGATCAGCCTGGACTACATTGTGAGTTCAACGCCAACCTGGACTACATAGAGAGACCATCAGTATCTGAATCTCTGGAGCAAAGATCAAAAACTCAGATAAGGTCAGAGTTAGTGTGGGGGAAAGGTAAAAATTATTGTAGGAAGAAAGTACAGAGAAATGGTGAAAGCAAACCATTCACTCTTTTCTTTTCTTCTTCTTTGATATCTGCTTCTTGAATAAACCTGTTTTAATGCCATTATCATTTACCATCAGAGAAAATTACGTTAATAAACAGGTAAAATCCAGTCGTTCCGAGTAAGAAACATGATTTTTTTTTTTTTGAGATTGATCCCAAGGCCTTTGCACTGAGCTAGATCCCCAGATCTTTTTATTTTTTATGTTGACACAGGTTCTTACTGAGTTACTGAATTCCCTAGACAGATCTCAAACCGTCAATCTTCCTTGCTCAGCTTCCCAAAGTGATGGGATTATATAGATGTGCACAACACAGAATTTAATTCTGCCCAATAGAGAGGCAGACATCTGTTAATATGAAAGGCAAATGTTAGAAGGATTATCATCAGCAGTGCTACTTTTTGCTATTGTAAGGTTGTTGCAATAAATACCAAATGAAGATTTATTCCATAACAGGAACATGTTGGAAAACAGTCAAATAATATTCATTTAATTAACTTTTTAAAGTCACTTTAAAAAATTTAACTTTTCTACACTATACGCATATATAAAAAGGTCACAATGAGATCCAATGTTTTGTACAACTAATATGTGCTAATATAATAATAAATTTAAGTTTAAAAAAACTATTCTAGAGAATATTCTCATATCAGTTATAACATCAATCATATGAATCATCCTGTGATAACCAACCAACCAAATAAGTTGAGAACTAGCATGGCAAAAAGGAAAAAGAGGGAGTGAGAAATGTAGAAGGGCAAAGAACTGTGAGTTTTCATTATCATGTATCTCATTAATGAAAAGCTACACAAATGCACACACACACAAAGATTCTTTCATTTCTAAGCATAACCACTCTAAGCACACTCTGTGGTCCTAGATTCCTAATTTTAAGGTTTCCCATACCTGAACAGCATATTGTTCTGACCTTGTGAATTACAGCCCCAAGACTTTGCAGTTTAATACTATAAATAGCCACAACCAGGTCCATGGTACTGTATATGGTAGTTAAAACACATCTCAAATAGGAGGAAATTTACATGCAAATAGAGCATCTGAAATTTGCATGTTCTGTCTGTAGAAAGGGCAATGCCTCTGTGCTGGTAAATAACAGTTACAATTAGGCAGTCTGTTCTCTGCCCCAATTGTCACTGGATCCTAGGAGGGAGGGAACAGAGTGGGAGAGGAGTGGGTTCCCAAAGTCTCTCAGGCGGGCCTCCTGCATCTGTGGAGAACATTTTCTTCTAGAACAGAAGCTACCCCAGGAGAATGCCACAATTACTTGGTAAGATCACAATCGTGGAGCAGTTTTGCCACTATTCCTGCACTGATTGAAGTGCTTTTGAGTGGGAACAACAAAAAAACAACTCCAAAGACTTAAACAATCAAGGTGATTTCTCAGATCATGTATTTGCAAAGTCCAGGGTCAGGGCAAGCATTTGGGTATGCTCCATTCAAGCTCCACTTCTCTTCCTCTCTTTCTCTGGGCTCTGTTTTTTCTTTTGTTTTGTTTTGTTTTGTTTTATTTGGGTTTGTCAACTTCTCAATTTCAAGTGACTGATAGCAACAACACTGGTTACTTGTGTCTTCATTCCTATTCAAGAGGAGAGAACCTTATTTCAAACAACCATTAAACTGAAGTTCAGCACTTCAGATGGACTGCACCATCCCAGAACCAATCATGAATGCAAGGAGCATTCCTGGACATAGATGAGGGTCAACCCACCCTACCTATAGTGCATAGCTACAACAATGCAGGAGGATGGTGTGATAGAGAGGCCTGTCCATATCCAGCCTCTGCAGTGATACCCCTGACCCCTGACCCTGGCCCGTGAAGCAAAACCACACACACACACACACACGCACGCACACACAATCTGAGACCCATTCAGTGCTTTTAGCCATTCTCTCCCTTCCATCTTTATTCCTGATTTGTAAAAACTATTAGCAGTAAAAGCAAGGCAGGAAAAGGATGGGGAGAAATAGGATAGGGAAGATATAATTTGGCCACCATTCTAGTCACAGGACTCTGAAAGACTGAATGATTCAATCTGCCCAGCTATTGAAGGTCTGTAGCTGGGATCAGATCTAGTGCTGTGGACCAGCAGATGTATGTGGTGATCAAGCAAAGTTCTATTTTGGGAAATTCTAGAAGAGAAAATAAAATAGGTGAATCTCCCAGAGTTACTATACAACGCTGGACAATTCTCCTTCAAACCAAATATTTCCCTTTCTGTTAGTCATGTACTTTTAATAGTTAAAAAAAAATCTAAAAACATGCACAGTAGGAAAAAATGAAAGTAATTTAAATATTTGTCAACAGGTGAAATGCTAATAGATTGTAGTACATGTGTTTGGTGCAATATGAGAGCACAAACAATATTAAATAAAGGTTCTAAAGACTCTGTAATGATACAGAATAATACTTACGATTTATTACTAAGTTTAAAAGGTAGAATTTGAAATAATTGTGTACAATGTACATGTAAAAAGAGATTGGAAAAATATCAAATGATAATGTTTCATTTAAATTCAATTATTTTCTACTCACTTTTTCTAGGGATACTGTCAATTTTGCAACTAAAAAAATTATAAAACATTATTAATTGCAGAAACCTACTTATCTCTTTGCCTCTGTGCCACTTTAATAACATTTACAATTAGGGGGTCTAGTGGGTCTAGTCTCTGCCCTGATAGCACTCATTCATTCACTCAGTAAGTACTGGCCACTGCTATAGTTTGGATATAGAATGTCCCAAAAGTCCATGCATTAAAGTTGGTGCTCCTGGGAAATGTTAAAATGTGAGGCCTAGTGGGAGGTCATCAGGTCACTGAGCACATGGGGCCCTGGTGCCTTTCTCTCTCTTTTTTTGCTTTCTGACCATGACATGAGTGGTTTTGTCATGCCATGATGTGCTGCCTTGCCACAGGCCCAGTAGTAATGAGACCAATAAATACATCACAGACCGAAACCTCCAAAACTGTAAGCCAAAGTAAACCTTTCTCTTTATAAGTTATCTCTGGTATTTGTTACAGTAACAAAAAGATATTTAACTCAAGTACCTATTATATAGGAGCAATCTAACAATGAGCTAAGTGACTTGATCCCTACCCCTACACTCAAGGACCAGTGAAATACAAGATACTAAGCAGATAATTTATTACAAAGTAGGAAAACACGGAGATATCCAACAGAATCACTGAAGAAGAAGAGGAATTTGCTGAAAAGCTTGTAAGTAGTAACTAAGTTGAGACTTTAAGATGAAAATGTGCCAGGAGGGGTTGGGGATTTAGCTCAAGTAGTAGAGTGCTTGCCCAGCAGGCACAAGACCCTCAGTTTGATCCCCAGCACCGCCGCCACCCCCACTCCCCCCACAAAAAAAGAAAGAAATGTGCCAAGAGCTGTAAGAGCAATTTAAGTAAAGAACCTAAGGGAAGAAAGAGCCTGCAAGTCCCAGGAACCAAAAGGAGGAGGCTGGTGTGACAGGAACACAGAGGAGACCACAGGAGGTTGGAGAGTAAGCAAGGACCAGATCATGCAAAGCCTTGATTAGAATTTTGGACTTTATTCCAAGAGTGAGGTGAAACCACTGAAAGATTATGTAGAGAATATTGGTGGCTCACTTGGCCATTTAATAAGATCATTCTGGCTACACAGTGAAAACTGAATTGGCAGTGAGTTAGAAATTAGTTAAGCAGCCAGACCAGTCTTTGCAGAAGACAGCAAACCGGATTAAGGTAGTGACAGTGAAGATAAATTAAACTAGAAGGCTTCAGGACATATTTTGAGATATACAAGAGGGTATGTTGGGGAGAGCAGAGTAAAATCTCAAGCATGGTGCCCACATTACTGTTTTACACAATTGGGTGCGCGGCAGTGGCATTTATGGAGATGAGAAAAGTGAAGAAGAAATAGAATTATTTTGGAGGGCTAAAATGAAGAACCTAGTTAAGTCTAAATAACAGGGAACTGTGCTATATAATCTGTATATATAATCTTTTTCTGTGGCAGGACCCTCCCCCCGAGGAGTGTGGCCAGGCACCTCCAGAAAGAATGCAGTGTAGGAGGGAGCTCTTTCCATACCAAGAAAGACAGCAAGGCTCAGTTAGCCCCAAGATACGCATGTGTAGTTCTAGCACTATTCTGTAACACAGGTTATGCCCAGTCATGCTGTAGTATGTTAATGTGTCCATTTATGGGAGTCACCAACATTGTATAAAAGGGCAAAACCCCACCATGTTGGCAGCTCAGCCTTTGGGATATTAACCCACTGAGCTCCTTGCCAGCATGAATAAATGCTACTTTTCAGAGTAAGCCTGTCACCATTCATGGCCTGAATCCTGCTATATTGCTACTTTTCTACAGGAAGACCCTTAAGGATGGAGAACATGTTTTTCAGCTTTGAATTCTCAACGCCTTCAAAACCCTCAACAAGAATACAACATGGTGTAGAGTGGGCCTTCAATGGTGTTTGTTAAATGAGTATCACAGCTTTGAAAATATTTCAACTGTGTACTAAGATTCTAATTATTGAAGCCAGGCATGGTGATGCATGCCTGTAATCCCAGCACTTGGGAGCCCGAGATAGAAGGATCACTGTGAGTTTGAGGCCAGCCCAGGGTATACAGTGAGTTCAAGGCCAGCCTGCACTACAAAGCGAGTCCCCGTCTTACAAAACAAAAAAACAAAACAAACAAAACCAGGTTCTAATTATTGGGACTGGAGTATAATTCAGTGATAAAGTATTTGTCTTGAATATTCAAGGTCCTAGGTTTGATCCCCAGCAATGGGGGAAAATAAGATTTTAGTTACCGTAAAAAGCCTTTTAAAAGTTTTCCTCATGAAAGATACAAGAAAAAATTGACTGTTTTCCTTGAACTTAAAAAGAAAATTTAAAAGTATGAGATTCCTATTTTTTAATTATTTTTTGTTTAGTATTCGGTCAAGTAAAATGGGAGTTAAAAGCTTTAATGTGTGTTTTAATTCTTAACCCTGCTACGGACCTTCCTCGAGTGATTTTTACCCCCCAGTGTTTCAATTTTTCCATTTGCAAAAGGGAGATAATGGTAGTTGCCTTATCTCACAAGGATGTCATGAAAATAAGTCAGATAAATTGCCTTGACCTCCTCAGAGAAGGACTCTAGAAAGGAAGGATTATTAGATATGATGATGAATACCCACAACTTCAAAGATATTTTTAATTGCCCCCCAAGTCTTTGAATATGTTAAGCCTATGAATAAAACTGGGCTAGGTGTTTTAGACATTTCTGGCAAGCTTCATCTCTTGTTAAAGCAGTAAATGGTCTTTGAACAAATGTATTTCTCATTCTTTGATAACTATGCTTCCTTGTTTGTACACTTGAAAGATGATTATGATCTGGCACACGAGGTCAAGCTGAACTTCTTGGTACCATTACAATTCCACTGTGGCTTTGAGTTTTTCTTCCAAGGTTGAAAAATAAGTCATTTGGTTCACTGTAGCAAACTACTTGCATTCTTTAAAAAAAGATTGTTAAGTAATATAACTGTTTTCTGCAAATTGTATAGTGTTTTTTCATTTTAGCTGCAATACGCTCATTCAAAAATTAATCATGGGGGCTGGGGATTTAGCTCAGTGATTAGAGTGCTTGCCTTGCAAGCACAAGGGCCTGAGTTCAATCCCCGGCACCACAAAAAAAAAAAAATTAATCATATAAAAATTTCAGGCTGGGTTTGGTGGCACATGCCTGTAATTCCAGCACTTGGGAGGCTGAGGCAGGAGGAACTGCTGCAAGTTTGCAGCCAGCCTGGACTACATACTGAGTTCAAGGCCAGCCTGAACTGCATAGGGAGATCTTGGCTAAAAAAAAAAAAAAAAAGGAGGGGGCTGGGGATTTAGTTCAAGTGGTAGGGCGCTTACCTAGTAAGTGTAAGGCCCTGAGTTCAATCTCCAGGACCCCTCCCCACAAAAAAACAAAAAAAGGTAACAGGGAAATGGCCTAATCATGGAGGCCTCTTTATAGCCCCATGAGAATCTGATAAAATAGACACCAAAGGACACGGTCATTCATCTCTTCCAGGCAGAACCACTGGAACAAATGCCCTGGGCCCTACACAGAGGGAAGGAGCAGTACAATTAAGTTTAATTTTGAAATTTCTGTTTTTAGTGATGTCTCCAGAGGCCAATGACAGATAACAATTATGTACTCTCCTCGCAGATACATTTATCTTTGGTACACCTTGAATGGTAGGGTTGCCCAAACCTCCACACTTCTAGGGAAGGCATTCCTGACTTCTGGTATTATTGAATTTGCTCCCACTGACAGCGAACCTTTCAGAGTCCACTGTGGACACGTGCCAGAGGTTCACCACCACTGGCTAGACCAAAGGTCATTAATAGCCTACCATGGGGCCAGATGCTATTCCCAGAGATTTTTTGATTGAGCCATTACGATTACTTTGGATACCAACAATTTGAGCTAGACCAACTTTTTCAGATAAAGGACAAGATTTCCCTTACTTCAGATACTAGCCACAAGTTAGGGAGCCCCCAAGCCACCTTCTCTTCTGACCAGCCAGCTACAAATCAGTGTTTTCCCTGTGCCCCACTCCAGGTTTGATAACTCACTAGAATAAATTACAGAACTCAGGAAAGTGCTATACTTATAATTACAGTTTTATTGTACAGAAAGAGTCAAGTCAGAATCAACTAAGAGACCAATAGGGTGCTATCTGGGAAACTTCCAGCTTCCTTTCCTCATAGCCTCCCAGCACATTCATATGTGACAATACCCAGAAATTTCAGCCAGGGACGTTCATCTAAGCTTTAGATGTCCAGAGTTTTCATTGGGGATTCACTAGGGGAATGACTGGTTGAATCACTGGTCATGTAATTCAGTCTCTAGTCTCTCTCTCCTCTAGAGAAGTGGAGTTAATACCATGGAGCACAAAACTCCAACACTCTAATCACATGGCTGGGCTTTCTGGCCAGCCTCCACCTTGAGCCATCCATTCATATAAACTATTTAGTACAAAGGCCTCACCAAGAATAAGAAAGACACTCCTCCTGCTTCAGAAAGCCCAAAGGTCGCAGCTACTTCCAGGACTCAAGGACAAAGGCCAGGCAGATTATTAATGAATGCACTGACACACTACTTAAATTTTATTTCAATTTAGCTACCAAACTCTTATTTTCTAATCAATTTTACTGGTACACTTTTGACATGCAAAATAATCACATTCATTGTACAGAATTTGTACTTGTACATATCTTGATTTTTCCCCATCCCTATCCCCTCCCTTTAATCTTTCTTCCCTCCTTATTTATAAAAGCTTTATTTCCATTTTTTCCTTCTATTTTCTTCCTTTCCTCCCCCCCCACCTCCCTTAGTCCCCTTCCCATTGAAACATTTTCTTTTCTTTTTTTTTTTTTTGGTACTAGGGGTTGAACTCAGGGCCTTCGGCTTGCTAGGCAAATGCCATCTGAACATTTTCTTCCTACTCTCTAATATCACCCCTTTTGGTCTTTATTTATGCTTCCGGTTTCTCAAACAAGAGAAATGATCCAATATTTAAATGTGTGTGTGATTCATTTCACTTAAAAGTATGGTCTCAAGGTTCATCCATTTACCTAAAAATGTCTCAAGTCTATACTTCTTTATGACAGAGTACTACTCCACTCTATATGAATACCATATTTTCTTTATCCATTCATCTATACCAATTTTTTAAGAACAGTGCTATTAACACACAAATCTAAATTGTTGTGGCTGGGAGGGTAGTTCAGTGGTAGAATACTTGCCTAACATGTGGAGGCCCTGGGTCATATCCCCAGCACCACCAAATCAAACCAAACAAAACAAAAATCCTATGCTGAGTGTGGTAGCACATGCCAATAATCCCGGCACTCAGGAGGCTGAGGCAGGAGGACTGCTGTGAGTTTTGAGGGCAGGCTGGGCTACACTGTGAGTTCAAGGTCAGCCCGAACTACATAGCTAGACCCTATCTCAAAAACACAAAACCACCTTAATAAATTATGGTCTTCTCTTGTAATATTGGCAGTTTTAGGCCTCCATTCCCACAAGTCTGTGGCCCCTTTAAACATAACATTCATTCTCCTCACCATCTCTATAGTCTCTCTTAGTTGTCATTCACTCCTTTGTTTTCTGCCTTACTTTCTCATTGCTGAAACAAAATACTCAACACCCAAAGTTCAAGAGGAAAAAGCTTATTTGGTTTACAGTTAGTAGAGGTTTCAGTTCATTGTTGGCTGGCTCAAAGGCAGGGTGGAGTGGCAGAGGGGCATCGCAGAGGAGAAACTGTTCATGGCAGGCAGACAGCAGCAAGGCAAGCAAGGGACCTTAGCATTTAGTTTTTGGGTTTTTTTTTTTTTTGGCTGTTTTTATATTCTATCTAGGGTACTGGGATTAGGGTGGTGCCAAACCAATCAGTGGACTGATTTAGTAATCATGCACCCTTAATTCTAGCACCCTTAATCCTAGCACTGCACCTTGAATCACATGCTCTAAATTCAGCCACCTCGGGGCTGGGGATTTAGTTCAGTGATTAGAGTGCTTGCCTTGCAAGCACAAGGCCCTGAGTTCAATCCCCACACCACAGAAATAAATAAATAAATAAATAAATAAATAAATAAATAAATAAATAAATTCAGCCACCTCTGAAAAAGCCCCACCTATGACCACATGAGGCTTTGAGGGGAACATCTAAACGCAAGCCATAACATTTCCTATGTGTGGCAGGCATTTAAATTTGCAAATCTTGGCATAAACCTGGGGATTTTTCCTGTTTTTATTTCCCTTACATACTACTACCTTAAAAGAATGAACAGGGAAAGAATGACAATTACCTTTTGTCATGTCATTCTCATCTTAATTTACAACCACTTCTCTTTTACACTTAGTAAGAGCACAGGTGCACGTGCTCTAGGGCCCATGTCATCTCTCTGAAGTCTCAAGTCAGGCTAATATGGAACTTTTTTTTTTTTTTTTTTTGGTGCTAGGAATCGAACTCGGGGCCTCATGCTTGTGAGGCAAGCACTCTCACCACTGAGCTAAATCCTCAGCCCCAATATGGAACTTTTGATAGCAGAACTAGAACAAGAACTGAAACTCACTGTCATCCTCAGGGTCAAAAACCAGTGTTATGATTTAGATCTAAAGTATCCTCCCAAAGTCTCATGTGTTTGGAAGGTGACTGGATCATGGGGCACAGCACTCATCAGTATTATTCATGCTATTAGGAGGTGAGGCCTGGTTGGAGGTAGGTCACTGGGGGTGTGACCAGGAAGAGTGTGATTTTTGTCCCCAACACCTCCTTTCTCTCTGCTTCCTGGCTGCCATGAGGTGAGAAACTTTCCTCTACCATGCTCATCTGCCATGCTGTTTCTGCCTTGGAGCCAACCAATCATGGACTGAATCCTCTAAAAACTGTAAGCCAAAACAAACTTCTCCTTCTTTAAATTGTAGATGTTGGGTATTTTGTCACAGTGATAAAAATGAAGCTAATACACATAGCCATCCCTGAACCTTATTTTTAAAAGCCTCTCATTCTGAGAAAAAAAACAAAACAAAATCCACATTTCTCAGTACTTTTAGAACCAAAGTTTCCTTCCTGAGCATAACATTTTCACATCATCATCTATTATCTGAAATTCAACATGCATAATTGAAAATAAATACAGGAGATATTGTCTACAAATTTCATTTTTTAAATTTTGATTAGTACATTTACAGTACTTAAGGATTACATTCACATGGGGAGTTGGTACGTGTACGTAACACATGTTAATTCTTTTTACTTCCCCTTCCTCTCTACTCCCTATTATTTAAAAACCTGTCCTTTCTCCCATTATAAACCTTTGAGAATCACTGGTTTAAATGTACAAGGTATGAAACAAGCCCAAAGTACTTCAAGGGACATAGCCACGTGCAAAGTAGTGAAAAATCTGATTGAGCCTACACACAGGTTCCTGAGGTCAAACGAGGCAATGTCCTACCTTTTTGCGGTCTATTTGGTGGTATGTTTTTCACATTTTTGTGCTTTTTATTGGTACTTTTGTTATTTAAAATCTATCCCAACATAGTTGTTTTGGGGGGGCGGGTGTTGGGGCTTGAACTCAATGCCTTGTGCTTGCTAGGCAAAAGCTTTACCACTGAGCTAAATCCCCAACCCCTCAACATAGTGCTTAAGTGCTGTCTACTATTCCTAAGCACAAGAAGGTTGTGATGTGCCTTACCCAAAAAAAAACAAAAAACAAAACTCTGTTCTCCCAACGTAAATTATAGTGTTCAATGCTAATGAATCAATAATACATATTCTAGAGAGCCAGGCATGGTAGCACATGCCTGTAATCCTAGCATCTGGGAGGCTGGGCATGAGGATCACCACAAGTTCAAGGCCAGTCTGCACTACATAGTGAGACCGTCTCAAAAAAACAAAACAAAAAAAAAACATACTCAAGAAGGTGTCTTTAAATAGAAACATACATAAGATTATGCATGTATTGATGAATTGACCAAACTGTGACAGAGGCTCCTGGAAACCCAATTCTGTATTCTCAAGGAGCAACGGTGCATCATTCTCTAGCTCTGTGTAGACAAAATTTAAAGAGCACAACTACTACAAATAACGAGAATGAAGTGTACTTGTAAAGCAGTGAAACATACACTGGACTTTACAACACAAAATCACACCAAAGTTTGGGAGGGAGGTGGACACAAGGTGGAAACCAAGGACATAGCCAAATAACCATGAAGGATATTGTTTTATTTTACACCAGAAAATGATATCAGAGTAAATGTTATCTTTTCCAGGCTAGCCATCACAACCTAGGATTAACAAAATGAAGAGAACACAGGACTGGAAATTCAAAGGCCTACTTGGTGGTCTTAACTCTGCAAATAATTAATTTAGATGACTAATTTCAACTCCTGTAAAAATCAGTTTCTGTATCTTCTAGAGCCACTTAAATCTTAAGGAAGTAAGAAGAAGTATTTGCCACAATTATTATCTGCAAAAAGTTTGCACATAAATTATCTCATTGGATGAACTCAAGGGCCACTTCTTACTCTAAAATTATATAAAAAGAGATTCTTTTTGCCAAAAAGGAAAAATGTATCAAATATTTGTAATACTAAGAGAATTTTCCTGTGGAATGCTTATAGTAGACATGTATGACTAAAGCCTGAGCAACAGGATAGAAAGGTAGCCTGGGCAAGGACCCATGTTAGATATGGTCTAGTAACAGTTTTAACTAGCTGGTCTTTAGGATTTTTAGCAGGGGGTCAGTGATTGGAGATTTTCCCTGTATGTCTGGCTTAAATTATTATTATTCATATTTCTAGCTATGTCTTCTTGTTGTTGGATGTTTAAGACCAAGTTTAAGTGGAGATCGTTGTCAATCAAGATTTATTTTCCCAATATGTCTAGGTCAGTCAAGTCTCCTCAGGCATTGGTAAAGCTTTCTGTTTTCTTTGCCTAGAGGCTGCCAAACCCCAAGTGGTCATACAGATGAAACCTGCCATAAAGCTGCCAGACATCTTCTGCTGAGGCCCGTCAGACAAAACCTCCCTGCTAAAGATTCCTATCCACTGTGCCCCAACTCCGACCCCATTCAGCTCGAAGAAGCCAGATCGGTCTTCGCCCATTTCCCCAACAGAAGTTGGATGTTTTTCTCAGAGGGGGGAATGTAGGGACAGAGGTCCCCATAGGTAGGGAAAAGATAGGCTAAAGGCCTCCTCAGACATTAAGCATAAAAGCAGCTACATTCCAAAGGTGATAAAGGCAAAGAGACTAATTCCAGAAGGCCCCAGGTAATCTGATTAACATACAGAAAGCAAACTCTCCCTTGACTCTTTAACTAGCCCTAAGGCACCCGCCCATAAATTTGCCCTCTGCCAAAAGACAAAGGTCACAGTGCTGAGGGAAATCAAGGCAGAGGTGACAGACAAGCCCAAGAGCCAATCAGATTCCCAGGGCCGACCCAAGGGAAAAACCTCAATAAAAAGGGGCTACAACTAAGGGCCCACGAGTATTTCACTTTCGAATGCTCCCTACTCGTGGAGTAGCTATCATCTCCCTTTCCCTTTTCACCACTTTTAAATAAATTGTCCTCTAAATAAAAAAAAATTTTTAAAAAAGGGATGCTTATAGTAGACATTAATCAGAGGAAGGATTTTAAATACAGGAGCTAGACAACAACTGTGCATTTATTTCAAAACTGAATTTACTGGATGAGGCCAGGGATTTAGCTCAGTGGTTAGAGTGCTTGCCTCGCAAGCATGAGGCCCTGAGTTCGATTTCCGGTACCCAAAAAGAAAAAAAAAAAAACTGAATTTACTGGATTACTATTTTCTTTTTTAAAATGAGAGAAAAGAGCCAGGCACGCTAATGCGTGCCTATTATCCCAGCTACTTGGGAGGCTGAGGTAGGAGGATAAATTCTAGGTCAACCTGATCAATTTGGCCAGACCCTGTCTCAAAACAGTAACAGGGCTGGGGCTATAGCTCAGTAGCACAATGCCCGCCGCGCATGCACTGTGGTGGGTTGGGGGATTCCTGGTCTATGGCCATCCTTCCCTCAGGGACCCACACAAGGGCACCACAGATTTCATAAATGTGGAAAAACA
>PVJO010031766.1:0-13949 GCA_004026905.1 Hystrix cristata
ACATTCATTGTGGATAATTGGCAGCTGTCAAGGGCATATCATTCAAATCATTGCATGCAAATCATTCATTTATAAGTGTCAAAGATCAGGAGCTGAAAAATTATCATTCAAATGAATATTTCACTAGTAGGACAGAGAACAAGTAGAGGAATGTCTATACTAAAATATTGTAGTCTAAAAAAGTGATACTTTTATTATATAGAATAATGAATTCTTATGCTGATGCAGATTTTAGTAATTGTTTAATTAGAAATTTAAAGATGAGACTAAGCAACTCTGTTATGATTCTTTCAAAACAGAGCACAACAAGTTCTTTGCAAATATAAAAGTTTAGGACTAAGGTTTATTTTTCTTATGGAAGATGTGCAGATAAAATTATGACAGTGTTGGGGCTGGGGATTTAGCTCAGTGATTAGAGTGCTTGCCTTGCAAGCACAAGGGCCTGAGTTCGATCCCCAGCACCACAAAAAAAAAAAAAAAGAAAATTATGACAGTGTTCACACAGATAATTTTGTTTAATGTGTGAATAAAAATGGTGGCGATAGCTGTGGCGAGAAGGTGAAATGCTCCTGCATAACTCCTTCTAATGTTATAGACAGTATCAAACATTTAACAAGCTGGTGGGCAGTCTGTGTTTTCTTTATACCCCTTTTTATATCTAGTATACAAGAATGTGGGAAGATTAGATGAAAGACTGACTTTATCTTTTGTCAGTAAAGCTTCATTGGTTGAGGGGTTCCAAGATTAGGCCTTGAGAAAATCTGCACCTATTAGCTTGTGCAGATGTATAGACACGAGAAATTAATTCAGTCACAGGCCTTGTGGAAGGCATAGTACCAAGGAAAATGGGTTAAAGGTATAAATTTTCCTAGAGCACAGTTTTTTGTTTTTTTTTTTTTTTTGACACGTACTCCTCTCTCCTTTATGTTTGGAAAAAGTCAGGGCAACAAAAACACAGAAAAACACAGAGATATTACAATACACACTGTTATCTGCATGGAGAAAACACATTATTTGTTGATACCGTGAAGAATAGATTCCCAAGACAGACTTTTTCCAAAAAAGGCAGTATGCATGATAAAGGGATCTTTATTTTCAAATAAATAGTATTTCTCTGTAGACAAAGAGAAGGCACATAAAAAATAACGTTCACAAAAAGTACTGTTAAAAAACATCTTAAAATTTAAAATGTAATAAAAGCTTAAAAGATAATTTCAACAGTGAAACAATATGACAGGTAAAATAGAAGAGAAAATATTCATACGGAATGCATATATGTTGTTTTGGGTCTTGAATATCTATTTTTCTAGATGTATGGCTTTGGAAAATTATTTCATATCTGTATGACTCAGGGCCCTATTGTGTACAATGGATTTACTAATATTTACTCTTTAGAGTGACTGTGGGGATTTTAAAAATTGATACCTACAAATAGGTTAGAAGGACTGTAGGCACATGGGAATGCTGGAATACTAAAGTCATAAAAAATACTACACTTCTGGGTGGTGAGTGTAGGTAAGTAGTTTACTGAGGTCAGTACTTATTCGGACCAAAGTTATGCAAACCCAAGTAGTTTTTCTTCAGTATGTTCCTAGATTGCACAAAATTTTCATTTTGGAAGGATAATGTGATGCAAAATTTTATCTGAAAAGTTTCTTATAAATCACCAGGACTAGATTCACTATTTTACCAATTGAAACCTAGAGCAGGTGGATACAAGGACCTAATGTGAGTGATGAGCTAGGTTAGAAATGAAATCGTGTCTCTTTCCTAACACTGTTTCTGCAGAGAGGTTATTGTGATTTTTATAACATCCCTGGGGAGTGAGAACTGGCGATTTCTTGCTTTTTATACAAATACACAGGATTAGTAGATTACTATTTTTGAGTGCGTTTCATTCACAGGAGAAAGGAGCAGGCTTGGTATGTAGATTTTGTTTATGACAATAATTTTCTAGTCTTAGAAAATTTGGCTTAATTTATCATCCCATTTTGTAATTTAAAAGTCTATACTAGACTGTCTTTAGTGATGAAAATCCAACTTTGAATGATTCTGTTTGGTAAAAAAAGAGAAAAAGATAACTATGAATAAAGTAAGGATTTTAACATTAAATAATTGTCACTTTCTTTCTCAAACTTTTGCATATGAACTCAGATTTTCAACTTAGACAATTCTAATTTCAAGTCCGGATTTTCTAAATCATAGTTCTTGGATCTGTATTTAATTGTCAAAGTCAATTCTCTTTTACATTGTAAAGAATTTTTACTGCTGGATGCCCAGCAGAAATGCAGACTCTGATTAAGAAGACTGAGAAAAGTAGACATGGTAATAGCAGATACTGAATAGCAAGTGAAATCATCCAGATAAAATTGCTTTCACTAATTTCCTTCATTTTTAATTACTGTGCTGTGTGGTTTACTTAATTATATAATTGCAATTTTATTGGATACGGAAATGAATATACCTCTAAAACACTAGCATTGTACTATCCAAACAGCATGTACGGAAAAGAAAAAAGTTAAATCACATGCATAGATCTCTTACTGAGAGTATTTATCTTTTATTTTCTTCATATACTCACAAATGCAGATTTTATGTTAACATATATAATATACTTAAAACGATATCACCTATGTCTTCTACCTCACTCTAAGATGATTTTGAGGTTGTACATACCTAGTAGCTACATTTTGCATCACTAGTAAACTTTACATTTATAAAAAAAGACTATAATAGCTGCACATTGATTTATGCTTCCTTACACTTGCATCTTTAACAATATTTGAGTTTGTAGAATCCAAAAGTACATTCTTCATATGGACTTAATTGTATATTGAGTAAAGTCTGCAAATGAACAATAATTTTCAAACCACTTTGTAAGAGTTTGATTGAATGTCTTCATTTTTCTTAATATTGAGATTGGACATAATATCCTGAAAATATGGTTTATGAAGTCATCGTGACATGAACGGGGAAAGAACACCTAAAAAAACACTTTTTAAAACTAAATTTATGATTTTCTTTTTCTGAAACATTGAAATATGGTCCATTAAACCTAGCTTCATGATATTAGTTTCCTTACCAACATTCTTCATGAAATTAATGACATTAACGTAACCTTTTGTCTCCTCAGGTGATTGTTGATGTACTTTTACTGCTCTGGACCATGGAAAATAGGAATCATGTCAGTGTGTTTATTCTACTGGGACTTTCCCAAAATGAGGAGATTGACCTTCTGTGCTTTTATGATTTTTATTTTGCTACATTGCTGTTTGGGGGGGGAAACATGCTCATAATAATTTCTATCACATGCACCCTGCTAATTGACCGACCCATGTATTTCTTCCTCAACTACCTCTAACTCTCTGACCTTTGTTACACACTCAGAGTGACTCCCGAACTAATGACTGATTTCTTGTCATAAAGGAAGATTATCTCCTCCAGTAACTGCATGGTGCAGCTCTTTACCTTTCACTTCCTTGAAGGCATGGAGATCTTCATTCTCAGGGGGACAGCCTATGACTGCTATGTGGCCATCTGCAGGCCCCTGCACTATGCTGTGGTCATGAGCAGGCAGAGGTGTAGCTGAATCATCACAGTTTGCTACACAAGGGCATCTCTACACTCTTCCTGCCAGTTCCTTCTGACAGCATTCTTACCCTTCTGTGGGCCCAATGAGATCGAGCACTATTTCTGTGATGTGTAACACTTTAGTGAAATTGACTTGCACGGATACACACAAAATCGGTCTCTTGGTCATTGTTAATTCGGGTCTGATTGCTTTGGTGACATTCGTGACTTTGATAGTGTCTTGTGTTCTGACATTGTGCACTGTCAGTGTCCTCCCCGCCGTGAGCCGCTCTAAAGCCCTCTTGATGTGATGCTGTCACCTGACAGTGGTGGTCATGTTCTTCAAGCCTGTCCCCTTCATTTACATTAGACTGAACATAACCCATCCTGAAGACAAAGCGTTTGTGCTTTTCTGTACTGTCTTTGAGCCTGTGTTCAACCTTCTGATCTACACGTTGAGAAACCTGGAAATGAAGAAGGCTCTCAGGAGGATGTGGGAGCATCAACATTGTTTGGAAAAGCAGTAAGGACTGTGCCAGCCTCTCAGGATTTCACTTTAGGGCATTGTAGGGTCTAAGAGTTTGTATGCAATGATAGAGAAGCAAAATTACAGATACATAGGAGGAATAAGTTGTAGAGTTGTATAGCTCATTAGAATGGCTGTAATTAATAAGTATGATGAATATGTACTAATAAAAATATAAAATAAATAAAGTAGAAGTAAAATGTTTCTATCATGAAGAAAGGATAAAACCTCAAGGCAATGATTGTGCTG
This sequence comes from Hystrix cristata, assembly GCA_004026905.1. Taxonomy (NCBI): domain Eukaryota; kingdom Metazoa; phylum Chordata; class Mammalia; order Rodentia; family Hystricidae; genus Hystrix; species Hystrix cristata. Next base: position 4,346 of record PVJO010031766.1, read on the forward strand.
ATTACTGATTTCATCATCACACATTGTATGTGTGTATTTTAGTTTCACACTCTACCTACAAATATGTACAATAAGTACACATAGGAAGTTTAACTATTATTTTCATGTTTGTCCTTTCTGTATTTTCACATAAGTCCTTCTTAATTTGATATTTTTATTTTGAATGTTAATAAGTTAGTTCTTCATCTCGATCTCAGCCATCCTGTGGAAAACTTGCTCATGTTGTCACAAGACATCCACGTACAGGGCTTTGAGAACTGTCCTGCACGTGTATCCTGACATACTGAAACCAGTAGGTCACACCTACTTCACCTGCCATGTTTGCACACCCTAATCTCCTGTTTTAGAGTCACTGGAAGAAGGAAGATACATAGTAAGATGGTGAATAAGGAATTAAAAGGGATAATTCAAACAAAGATTTGATCCCAGAGTTTTGCATTTGAATCTCTAACCCGGGTGCCCCCAATTCAAGAAGAAAATGTGGTTGTCGATCGTGTGCAAGACTCTGCAATGGTCATGGTGTCAGGTGCGGAGAAAGCGGAGTCCTGTGATATACGTATTCCAGGAATTTCAGCTGACAACCTTCACTGAGGACATCCTCTCCCCCCGGATAGGCTGGCCTCGGCGCCGTGGTAGAGTTTGGTCTTACCTTCCAAGAGCAGGGAGTTCTGGAGAAATAGTACAACTTCATGCTGAGGCTAAGGAAGTTTCAGGAACACTAGATGGCAGAATTTGTTTGTTGATGGAAATGCCGGCCAGAAATTCCATTTCTATTCAAATCAAATAATTGATTTCCAAAACAAAACATAGTTTTTGACTTCATCTTACTTGGATGTTCAACCATATCAATTTTGGGCAAAATACACGTCATCGAGACTTATCAATGTTTCCTATCACACATGATGATGGGATGTGGGAATTTTATGTTAAGAGAGGGCTCTTCAGGTGCCCATACTTCCCCAGATTCTTCCAGGACCTGCCTTGGACTAAACAAGAAGGCCAATCTTGCAGTCGGAGTGGAAGTTGTATAAAATAGGAGAAACTTTAAAATTTCTTTCATGAAAGTTTTTTTGGAACAATTTATTCCTGTGCACAGAGAGAGAGGAAGATAGTGAAAGTACTTCTCTTCACTTATCTCTAAGAATTAACTCCAGAAATGAGGATCCTGTATCATAGGTTCAACTAATTTATGAATCTGTGAATCCAAGATTTGACCTTCTATAAAACAAAACATTGTTCTCACCAGACTGCACTGAGCAATGCACAATCTAAGAGATTAACATCCCAGCACCTGACTCAGGGTTTTTTTTTTTTTTTTTTAACTTGAGATTGACTGGAAGAAGTCTTTGAGATTCCATTTCTTCAACAATTAAATGGGAATTTGAGGACATAAAGGTTCTGTCTAAGTTTGAATAAATCACAGGCAGATGATCATTCACAGAGACTTATTGTCATTTGGATTAAAAATTCAAATCACCAATAAAGTGAAATGTAATGACCTTTTGAAAATTTCTTTTTACCTCCAGATACCTTTGGCTTCTCTTCTTCCCTTCAAGAGAAAAAGTCAGTGAATTATGCCTGCAAGTGCAAAGAACTGGCTTTTCTAGTAAATGTGTGATCTCTCAAAGGCCAGAGAGTCTTCCTTCCAGCCCATTAGGAGAAGGTCATTGCTGTGCGCATGAGGCATCTGCTCCTTTCCTCTCCCATTGCTGACTGCTACATCATGGTGAACTGACCCAAGAGGGACTCATTACTGGGCAGGACTGAACAAATCAAGTGATGTCTTTAAAATCGACAAAGTGACTCAGAGTCTGTAGCACACAGCAAAGGACCCATCAAAGTTGGAGTGCCCTGAGGCAAGAACATTTACTTGAATGTCTGCAGATATTCCCTCCTCTTCCTTTCTTTGCTCTCTGCTGGGTTTTTTTTTTTTTTTTCCATCAGTCACTGAGATCAATGCCCTAAACTTATATGTTTCTTCTATAAATACTTCAAGTTTCTGGTTCTAATTGCTATATTTTATTTCTTTCACAAAGTATTATCAAAGCATGGAGTGAAGGCCAATTTGATAGGTAATTCATTTCAAACATTTTTTTGATGATTCATTCAAAATAAGCATAAATTGGACCCATTTTGTTAGACCCTGGAGGATACTGACTTGGCAACTCTGAGTTGATGAGTAAACTGGGGTTGAAAAAGTTATTTCCAGATATTATTGAAAATGCTTTTTCTGTTGCATTGCTTTACCTGCGAGCATAGAAAAGAATCCATCCCATGAATATCCGAGACCATTTGATGTCTTTAACTTACATTAATACATTTTTAGAAATGTAATATTTTAGTTTTCATCTGAAAGCACTATTAATTTCTCCCACAGTTTTCTCATGGAATTCTTCATGTCCTTATTCCGGAAAGTATAAATTATAGGATTGAGCAAAGGTGTAAACGTGGTAGCAAATACTGCCAGAACTTTATCAAAGAAGTAAGCAGATGGAGGACGCGTGTACACAAAAATGCAAGGGACAAAGAATAAAAGCACAACAGCGATGTGGGCTCCGCAGGTGGACAGAGCCTTCCTCCGCCCTGCTGAGCTGTGGTTTCTCAGGGAGAACAAGATGACACTGTAGGAGACAAGCAACATAGAGAAGATAAGGATGCAGAAGAAACCACTGTTGGCTATCACCAAAAGACGCAACATACGTGTTTCAGAGCAAGCCAGCTCCAGTAATGGGAACAAGTCACACATGATGTGATCGATGACATTGGGGCCACACAGTGGCAGGTGGAAGGTGAAGGAAACTTGAATGATGGAATGCAGGAGGCCCCCCGTCCAGGCTACTCCCACCAGCACACAGCAGAGCCTCCTGTTCATGATGGAGGAGTAGTGCAAGGGCTTGCAAATGGCCACATAGCGGTCGTAGGCCATGGCTGTGAGGACAATCACCTCAGCCCCAGCAAGGAAGTGTTCAGCAAAAATCTGCATCAGGCAGCCTGTGTAGGAGATGGTTTTCCTCTCGTGGAGAGTGTCTGCGATTGTCTTTGGCGTGATGACTGAGGACAAGCAGGCATCCAGGGAAGACAAGAATGCCAAGAAGAAGTACATGGGGCAGCCCCTCAGTGCAGGGCTGCAGACGATAGTCCCCATGATTAGCATGTTGGCGCCCATAGTCACAATGTAGACCAACAAGAATACAACAAATTCTATTTTCTGAACTCTTGAATTCTGTGAGAGCCCCAGGAGCACAAACTCAGTCACTGTGCTTTGGTTTCGCATGACTTCTGAGGAAAGTGCAAAAGCACAACAGGGAAGGACGGTGTGGAATCTATCACCATAATAAAGAAATGTTTCTTTCAGATCATTTTATGGTCCTACATTCACCAGTAATTTGGACCCTCATGCAAAATTATAGTTGTCTCTAAGAACACAGAATTGCAAAATCATTGAACATGCTAGTGGGAGAGGAGAATTTTTGTGGAGAAAAATAACTGAGTACTTTAAAATAGTTGAACTTCACTATAGATAGTGGAAAGAATCCTCTGGCCTTAAGGATGAGAGATAGTTTTCATCTCAAATTTCAGCTTCGATTCCTCGTTGTCACTTCCTGGAATGCATTGCTGAAAAGCATCCTGAGGCAGATCCCCGTTCTCAAGAAATGAGGGAGGCAATTTCTTTATTGTGGCTGCTAGAGGAATGGGAAATGAGTAGAAAGGACTCAAATACCATGCAACTGACCTGCAATTAAGACACTCTTGAAAACAATAGCTAATCCTCATGCATTTCTTTAAATCTGAGCTGAATAGTACCTTTACATTTCGTAGTTCATTCCTCACAACACAGAAAGAGCCTGTAAAATCATCTAACACTATATTTAACACATAGTGAGTACAGCCTAAATATTGAGTGTTTTTGTATTAGTCATGATTCCAGAAGTTAATAGAACTAGTAACTGTTCCAGAATATTGTCATGATGACCAAATTAAGTAATTTTCAGAACCTACTTCTTAAGAAATTGACTGTGCTAGGAGGTATTATCAAAGTTATTCGTGACAAACTCATGATTAAAGATACTAAATTCAAGCTAACAGCAGACGCTTGGCATGGGATTTTAGCATGGGCCCTCTATACCCTCCCCAAGTCCTTCACATAGACTCAACGAGAAAACGATGGGGATTTTTCTATTCTAGCCAAGACTTCAGATTGGGGGTGACCTTTCTATGGTGGTCCTCCCACTGCAAATGTGAAAGCCTCCAGGTCTTTGTTCATGTTTGAATGAGATATTTTGGTGAATCAAAAGTGGAATCTAGGGCTGGAGATTTAGCTCAGTGGTTAAAGTGCTTGCCTCACAAGTGCAAGGCCCTGAGTTCGATCTCCAGCACCAAAAAAAAAAAAAAAAAAAAAAAAAAAAAAAAGTGGAATCTGTGCTTCATGTAGGTAATTACTCTAAATTTCAATTGTCCTTAAAAATTGTGGATTGAAGAAGTAATGTAACCGTGTAAGCAATGTCTAATAATATTTGTATTAGGTTGGGTGTGAATACACACATACACTCACTGACACTCTGTTGACTTATATATGTGTCTCTGACAAGTAGATGAATAAAAGACTAAGGAGCTTCTTTTGGAAGTTAAAAATAAGGTGATTTTTATCAATGGCTCTTCCAGCTTATTGAAGCCATTTAAAATATCATTGACACCTAAAATTATCTGTCCTTTTTCTTACTTTAAAACAACCACTTCCATCTTTTCTCAACGTTTTAGACATCCCTAAATGATTCTTATGAACTCACACGAGAAACTATAAGCAAGAAAACAAGGTATAAAACACTAAACAGTCATTGAATGGGGCAAACCCCCTTTATTATCATATAAAAACCAACCCCAAATCCAGCAGGAGTCAGGTTAGCTCAGGGCCAGAGCACGAAAGAGAATACAGTGAAATCATTCAGCACGTCACTTCCAAACACGTGCACACCTGGGTTCAAATCCAGCGTCTTCCCCATGTCCCACCTCTGAGCACGTCACCTCTAATTCCTGAAACTGGAGGTGTCACATCTGGTCATGGACATGAGTGACACTCTATAACAGAGATAACGCTATAATATAATGGAGTTTTTGTGAGACTCAGAAAAGGAACAGACTGAAAAACACTGAACCCCATAAAGAGCCCAGATGACGTTTATGAATGATAAGAACAAATACCCAGAATCACTGAAACAAAGCAGAGATGGTCCATTTTAAATTAGAGTTTCTGTCTCACTATGACCAAGACTGATGATGCTTTTAATGTTTGTTTTCTTTTTTCATAAATGTAAAATGCTTAGTTTTATCACATTAAATATACAATCTGTTAAATGCAAAAAACTTTTAAATGTCCTTAATAATTATTTAGGAATAATTTTTCTATCCTCAGTCCCTTTATATTCATATAGTACTATTTAAAATACCTTTATTACACAATGAGGAAAGTATGCATCAAACTAACAGAGACCTTCAGTCTTTGAAGATTTTTGTGAACAATTCTGAAGAACGAACCTAACATTATTTATTTATAACATCAAATCCGTGTGGTTAAAACCAGCGACCTCACTCTGCACCATGAGACCCTCTTATTTCTCTTTCATGTCTTTCCCTTTTCCATTTGGTGGTGTGTGTTTGTGCAGAGTGTGCCTTTTCTTCTATCAATGCCTGTAAATACTCCTGCCACAGGTGAATCTGCCATGCTCCTGCCTCAATATTCTTTGTACATCTTCAAAATATCTCACCTTTTATGTAAACAGTAGGGTGGAGGGATTGCTGGAGGCTGATAATGACAATATTTAAAATGAATGCATAAAATGTTACTTGAGAGCTGGCACTAAAGTATGGATTAATGGTATTTCCAAATTATTTGTATTTGACTTGAACATGCAAAGTTCAACCTAGTTCTAGCTTTATTAGATTGGAAGTAAAAGATGTCTCCAAGAAAAGAAAACAAGATAAAATTGTCTTCTGCAATAATAGCTGCTGTCTGTTGAGCACTTATCTGTCAAGTGCTACTTTATATGAATTTTTTTTGTTTCTACACATTTGAACTTGGCAATATTTTAATCTCCTTCAGGATGAGGAGTCTGGAACCCAGAGAGTTTGTAGAGTTTGTGCAAGTGTACGTTACGATTATTGTCAGTCTAAGCATTGCATTAAATTTAGAAGCTTGACCATGATACCAATACTTTGAAGAGCTAAACCATGACTTGATATCCTCTTTGAAAATTCACAAATGTAAGTTATAAATCTCACCATGTAACAATCGCTCCAGATTCTACGGAGAAATGTCCTTTCAGTGTCCTAAAAAATAATGCTTCCATCCAAATTTTCATTCCTCATCAACAGGGAGAGGGAGAGGAAGAAGCTGACAGCTCTAGTGGGGAACGTTCCCACTGCTGTTCATGCCCTGTCTGCAACTTCGGCTCAAGGAAAAAGAAAAAAAAAATGCTTCCTGTTGATTTCCAGTTGGAATTTAAAGTGGTTTCCACAAGAGGCCGTGGCCCTAGAGAAGTGCTTTCTTCCCTTAGCACTTGGAAATTTTCCATCTGTGCGATTTTTTAAGACAGATTTTCATGGTTTAACATTCTCCAGTGTGTGAAAAACTTTTACATCCCTTACCAATTACTGTGTCCTCTTCATTTGTATTTTTGTTGCTTACGTTTTATTTTTCAAATTGCTCCCGGGATTGAAGAGGCTTTCACCTTCAGGAAGAGAGCGCCATGTACATGGCAGACGCACTGTGTGCACTGACGGAGTGTGGTGTCACTTTGTGGAACTGGGCATGGTTCCCACGTCCTTACTAAGCACAAAAGCTGAGTTTGGGGATGAGGATAACTTGAGTTTCTTTGGAACTAGGGCAGCAATTTACATATCTCAAGTATAAATGTGTGTATTTGCAGATTAAGTCAATCTGTTATTTTTCCTCTCAACTCTGGATCTTCATGTTCCATGAATTTAAACCTAAGAATCTAATATGTAGAGGAAAAATTATTTTTTGCTATTTTTAATTTATTTGCTGTTCAAAGAAGGGCACACAACCAAGTACATTGCTTATTCTTTTCGAACACAGAATCAAGACTGAGGCTTGAGACAGAGCTTCAGACTTAGCTCATCACACCCCTTCAGTGAAGTTTGTACTTTTGGAGAGTTTTCCAATATACCATTCTACCTATTTTTCTATCAGTTCACATATCATAGAAAAATGGATAATTAAAACAATTCATAAGAACAATTAAGCCCCAGAGGCACTATAACTTCAATCATGTATGAATTTAACGTAGGGGTATCAGACCCTTGACCTGAAATTTTTGATTATTCTTGTTAATTTAAACTTTTGTCTTGACATTAAAAAAGTCAACTAACATGTGTCACACAACGTGAACGTGTGACTCAGGAGCAAAACTCCGGAAATTCCATCTGGAATGTGGTTCTTACATCTTTCAAGAGTTCAAGAGATTGCACTTTTCACATGTCAGCAGAGACGCTCCGTGCCATCTCGCTCGGGGAAGTTGCTCCTTTTTCTCTCCCGTCACTGTGAGTGCTGTGACATGGTCCTTTGACCAAAGAGGAATTTGTCAATAGACACGACTGGACAGTCAGATTATACACTTACAAATTCAAGGAGTGACCGACTTCTGTAGCAGATCTTAATGGGCCCTCCTAATGGTGGAGAAGTGTGATGGGGGAACACTTAGAGTTGAGGTTTGCAAACGCAGCTCTCTGCCTTTCTTGGGTTTTAGTTGTTTTGAACTTCTTAAAATAAGGTTTTCAATCTCTAGCATATGATTTTTAATCCGCACAAATTATTAAAAGCATGGAGTACATGGCAGGTCCATAAGTAGTTTGTTCAATTAATTTCTCAGCACCTATAAAAAATCACTACATTTCTCCCTCCTCCTCTCACCTTCTCTCTCTTCATTACGCACTGATCTTCCTCATTCTGCACAGTCCAGCTGCTGAGCTTCTCATGCCTCGTTCCTCAGTGAAGAGCAGCATGAAGCTCTCCCGGGACAGCAGGCTGGTCAGTGCCGCCCGTCATGCCCAATCAGAAGGCCCCTCTCATCCTCAACTACCACAGAATTTCAAGAGCCTTTCCAAGACCTGCTTCCCACTGGACTTCCAAGCGCCTGTTAGAATTGGAGGGCTCATTAGTGCAGGCATCCCCAGCAAGATAAGCAGGCTTTCAGGGTAGCCTGGAAGCTACCTGGGACCTGGTTACTGGGACCAACCTCTAGTCCTTAGGTTAATTTCAGTTGCCGCTGAATTATGCGTATGTTCATATTTAGAAGCAACTAGAATAAAATAGGGAACAGTAGCTGGAATTGCAGTGGCGTGCCCGCAATCTCACCACTCAGAGAAGCTGAGGCAAGAGAATCACGTGTCTGAATAAAGCCTGGGAAACTTAGTGACTTAGCAAGATCCTGACTCAAATAAAAACTAGAAAAGGACTGAAGATATAACTTGGTACATAGATCTTGAGCCTAATCACCATTACTGCAGGAAAAAAAATCTGGAAAAGGGAATGGTGTACACACACACACGTGCACACACACACACACACACACACACAAAATGGCTCTGACATTGGTCAGGTATGTTATACATTTATACATATAATAAAATATATATGTAATTGAAATCTACTATGATTTATACTCAAACATATATTTATAAATATCTTGATTGGTTATCTCCTATCAAGAATATAAAATATTGAATATAAAGAATATAAATGTCTTCCTAGACAATACAATAAAAACAAAACTGTTAGCTAAGTATACATTACAATATCTAAGTCTGTATGTCTATATCTATATCTACATATCTCATGAATCAACTGAAGTTCTACTACCCCACAACTTCTTCATGGCAAGTCTCACTTCTGCATTCCGCAGTGTGTAGATAAGAGGGTTGAGCAAGGGCGTCCCGATCGTATAAAACACAGCCACCATCTTGTCTACTGGAAATGTGGTTGGCGGACGTGTGTATATGAATATACAAGGACCAAAAAATATGAGAACCACAACAAAGTGGGAGGTGCACGTGGAAAGGGCTTTCCGTCTTCCTTCCGCGCTGTGGTTCCTCAGAGAGTACAAGATGACAATGTAGGAAATGAGCAGCAGTGTGAAACTCACCGTGCAGATGGCCCCACTATTAGACACAACCAACAAGTTTATCACACGGGTGTCCATGCAGGCAAGTTTCAACAAGGGCTGCAAATCACAGAAATAGTGATCAATCACATTGGGGCCGCAGAAGGGCAATCTCAAAGCCAGGAAAGTCTGCACCGAGGAATGGATGCACGACCCCACCCAGGCCAGAGCCACCAACACTACGCAGACATGCTGGCTCATGATGGTCGTGTAGCGCAGCGGCTTGCAGATGGCCACATAGCGATCGGAGGCCATGAGGATGAGGACGAAGATCTCCATGCACCCGAAGAAATGCGCTGCGAAGACCTGCATCATGCACTCGCTGTAGGAGATGGTCTTCCTCTGGGAAAGGGCATCCACGATCAGTCTGGGGGCTGTGGTTGTGGAGAAACAAGCATCAGCCAAGGACAAGTAGAAGAGGAAATAGT
>PVJO010031767.1:0-13962 GCA_004026905.1 Hystrix cristata
CAATGGTAAACCAAGAGACAACAAACAGGCAGGGGTGTTTGAACCAACCATAGTTAAAGTAAAGAGCTTGAAATTTGCAACAGAAGCTGCAATTACCATTCTTCGAATTGATGATCTGATTAAATTACACCCAGAAGGCAAAGATGATAAACGTGGAGGTTACGAAGATGCTGTTCATTCTGGAGCCCTTGATGACTGATGTGATTTCCCTTTTATTTAATTTGTAACAAATTTATATGCCATGTCTCATACCTTGAGTATTACATATTAAAGTACAAGCTGACAGCTTTTGTTTCTGTGAAGTAGGAGATGGTTTCCTTCATTCCTTTGGTCCTCCAATTTCAGATTATAATATTATACTTTATTAGTTTAAAAAGAAATGAGGTTTAATTTTAGACTAAATGTGATTACTGTCATGCAGTTCATCCTCTCTGAACACACATTGCTATTCCCATTCCACCACCAATGCACAGGGCTGCAACTCCACGCCTTCCACCTGTTCTCTCCAGTGTATGTAACAGTGTCACAAGAATCCGACAGCCAGATGCTCCAAGAGGGTGACCCAAAGCTATAGCCCCTCCTTCAATGTTGACCTAAGAGAGAAGATGAGATCTGTCTTAGATCATTTCTTCTGAAGGCATAGGTTAAAGGCCCAAATTCAGCATTTTTCCCTCCTAATGGTATACCAGCAAACTATCCTTTCAAATTGAATTTTCTTCTTCACTGGTTAGGATTAAATTCAGATCTTTCTGATGCTTATTGCTGACCACCTTCCCTTGTTCTTTAATAGCACTGGGCATCAAATCAGGGACATTGTGCATGCTAGGCAAGCACTCTACCACTAAGCCCTTTTTATTTTTGTGGCTAGTTCTAGCATTTACCCATGCTGGGGCCTCAATTTCCTCAGTAGATAGAATAATGGGCACGGTACCACACCTGGTTACTTTAAAAATGATTTTAAAAATCTAAATTGGGTTGGGGATTTAGCTCAAATGGTAAAACACTTGCAAGGCCCTGAGTTCAATCCCCAGCAGTTAAAAAAAAACTAAATTGCCTCATTTCTGAAGTAAACTAATGTGGTCCAGTTGCCTCCCCACCCCTACTCCCACCCTCCACCCTAACCCAGGGAAGCAACAAAACAAGTGAACTGAATTCTGGTAAGACTTAAGTAGTACTTCTTCACTAACCAATAGTCAAACCTGGAAAATGTCTAATGTGATGCTGTTTACACCTTGAAGTTACATTGTGAGTTAACTGGCACCCTGAGGAGTAGTTCATAATGTTTACCTTGTCTGGGTTTAGTCCAAGTTCTTTTGCAATTGCAACAGAGAGCGCAGCATAGGCTTCATTGATTTCAAATACATCAACATCCTCCAGAGACCAGCCTGCTTTTGTGACCTAAAGGAAGAAGAATGGCATAGAATTCTGGGTCAGAATGCTGAAGTTAAGCCATTCATTTTTGGCCAAACAGTGCATGACATGAAGAGATTCCTTGGGGCTGGGGATTTAGCTCAGCGGTTAAAGCGCTTGCCTTGCAAGCACAAGGACACCAGTTCGATCCCCAGCACAAAAAAAAAAAAAAAAAAAGATTCCTTAAAGAACTGCCACCTACTGTGGATTGTTCTAGATGGGCCTAGTGAGAAACATTTTCTTAGTGACATTAATTCTATGTGAAAGGTTAAGGAGGTGCACTATAGCATCCTTTAAAGGAGAGTTGTATTTTATTTAAAAAAAAAAAACAACAAAAACCTGATAGGAATAACTGACAATGCACAATCCTGGAATGGAAAAGAGGTCTGAGGAGAGGTTCTATGAGAATTTAGTAGAGAACTGCAGGTTACTGTTCTGCTCTCAGGGTTCCTATTAGTAGAACAAAGGATAAGAGCCAATGTACTCACGGCTTGCTTAATGGCTGGAATTGGTCCTATTCCCATAATGGAAGGCTCTACACCTGCTTGTGACCAGGAAACAATCTGTGCTAATGGTGTAAGTCCACGATTATCAGCTTCTGATTTCTTCATAAGAACCACAGCTGCAGCACCATCATTTATTCCTATGAAATGTGAGTGACTTGATTTCTACAATGCTCATTAATTTCAGTTACATATCTTTGGTACTGTATTTTCTACCTAAAGACATAAGTTAAACTATTCTGACATCTTGGCAAAGCTACTTGCCATGGTTCAGCTGACTTTACAATATAGTTACAAATGCTAAGTGTTGTGTGTAACTGACCACAGAAAGTGGAAAAATTACAGCAGAGGGGAGAGGGAAAACAGGAAACAGAGTAAGTGCGGGTCTTACAAGGATGTACTAGGAATTTCTGGTATAGGAAAAGTATAAAGGTAGCTAACCTAGAGTACCCAAATTTACTTTTTTGTTTGTTTAATTGAGATGCTAAGAAACCAAATCAATTCAGTATAGATTGTCAATGATCAAATACAGAGAAACTATAAGATTCTTCTGCCAGGCGTGGTATCTCCATGTCTGTAATCTTAGCACTTGGGAAGTTGAGGCAGGAGGTTTACTGTGAGTTCTAGGTTAGCCTGGGCTATGTAGTGAGTTCAAGGGCAGCCTGAACTACAGAGTGAGACACCCCCACCAAAGAATCATGTAGTGTACAAAGACGTTTTCATAGACCTTACAGAAGATGGCATTCTCCCACATGACTTTCAGAAATCGAACCTGAAGCATTAGCTGCAGTGACCGTTCCTGTCCCATCTGTGATAAAGTAAGGCTTTAGCTTGGACACAGATTCGAGGTTACTCCCATGACGAGGAAACTCATCTACTTTAACTTCAGTGAGACCTGGAAACAGTAAACCCAGTTACCCGACATTAGTATAGAGATACCAGTGAGTGTGCTGGGAATGGTGGATTTCTCAGATTCATGAGGATTCACATTTGACAGAAAGTTTATTAATATCTACCCGCTTTCATTCCAGTAGAGAAGTATGCACAAAAATTATGTTAAAACCTTTTATGAGAATTATCCTCATGAGACATTTTGAATGTTTTCCAAATCCATAGCATTTCCTGAGGAAAGCAGTTACTGGGAGTTGTATGTCGAAAAGGTGCTAAGGTTTGGGTCACAGTTCTTTTCCGGTTACTAGGGAGTGGGTCAGGAAATTTTAATGCTGGCCTCATATGGGCAGGGTGTGTCAGTTAGCAATAAGGGCAGCTGACTGCAGCATTCTGTATTAGGTAAGGACAAGTGACCCTAAAAGATCCAAGCTCTACAGGAAGTAACAGGTTCACTTCCACAGAGGTTTAGCTTGTATGGAGCAAGGCAGCTGTTGCCTCCTAACAGCCACAAGCCAGTAAGTCCAGTTCTCGTGAAACCTGCTGATTGTACACAGCAACTGTGGACACACGGGCTGATGGTTTGCGGTGTTAGCCATGTCCCACCGAATACAGCATTTAGATATCTCTAGGATGTATCTCTGCAACCTGAAAAACCTAAGATAAAATTTGTAAACATTCCTATAACTCTTTTGGATGTTACTTTTATACCTATAAATAGGTTGATGTTTAAATCATTGTTTATATACCTACCTTTTCTAGATGACACAAAAACTGGTACAATCTCTTTGTCAAAATGGCCAGCTTTCTGTGCACTCTCCGTCCTGTTCTGAGAAAGAACGGCAACCTTGTCTTGAGCTTCTCTGCTCACTTGCCATTTTTTGGCTACATTTTCAGCTGGGAGAAAAAAAGCAAAAAACAACTTCATGAACTGGCTTTTGGTAGCTTAAGCCATTTGCCCACACATATTCCCAGGCTCCCCTAGGACCACGGTGCAGTGCTTTGTGGGGGGATCCTGTCATTCCTCTAAGGAAATTACTTCTATTGGGAAGGTTTTTGTTCTTTGCAGTACTGGAGATTAAACACAGGGCCTTGTGCATGTGGGGCAAGTGCTTTACCACTGAGCTACACCCTCATCCCTTTCTGTTTTTTGAGATAAGGTGTCACTTCATAGCCTAGGCTCACCTCAAACTTGGAATCCTGTCTCAGCCACCAAGTAAGGTTTGGGATTACAGGTGTTGTTTATCACACTTGGCTCCCGAGTCCTTTCTTTTTCACCTGTATTTTGTGACAGGGTCTCACTGACTTGCCCAGACCAACCTCAAACTTGAGATCGAATTGGGGTTGGGGATTTAGCTCAGGGGTAGAGCGCTTGCCTAACAAACCCAAGGCCCTGAGTTTAATCCCCAGCACTCCCCCCAAAAACAAAACAACAAAAAACTTGAGATCTTCCTGCCTCGGTCTCATGAGTATGTGGGATTACAGCCAAGTGCTGTACCTCCAGCAAGAAAGGTATTTGGAAATAAAGTTAGGACTGCTGATTATCACTGGTATGTCACCACCTCCAAGCCTGTTCAGTAAGAGCTCCCACGTACCCACACAATTTATAATTTTACATCTAAACACACAGTGACAGCCTGAATTCATGTTGATATCTCTGAATGTAATCTCACACCACATGCCACACTTTTCCCTTTTTCTCTTCTTGTATTCCCTTCTACAAGTAAGAGGCCTCGCTTCCAATATCCTCAAAATATTCACCCATTTGCTCAAACTTAGAACACACAGAAGGTAGTTCATACTTTGCCATCCCACACTACTGGGAAAAACAAATGAAATAACTAGAGCTCGATTTTTTTTCAAAGAAATGGAGTCTCAGCTGGGCACAGTGGCACACACCTGTAACGCTAGCACTCTGAGAGCTGAGGTAGGAAGACTGCAAATTTGAGCCCAGCCTGGGTAACTTAGTGAGATCTTGTCTCAAAACACAAACGACCCCCCAGAATCTTGCTATGTTGCCCAGAATCTTGCTATGTTGCCCAAGCTGGCCTCAAACTCCTGGGTTTAAGCCTAGACTGCAGGTATGCCACTGTGGCTAGCTTAGGTATCTATTTTCTCTTTTCCTTCCTCCTTCTACCCTTTCCCCCATTGTCTTCATTGTAAAATTTATATATAGTAGAATAAACTAGAGAAGTCATACACATTTTTGTGGCTTTTGACAAATGCAGGCAATCATACATCCCACGTGTAATATTTCTGTCACTTTAAGAATTATCACATGCCTCCTACTAATTTTCCTAGTCTGAAGCAAATAATGTTTTGATTTTTTTTCACCAGATTGTAAATGCAATTCTGCTTGTCCCGCTCAACATGTTTGTAGGATTTATTCATGTTGGTGAATATAGCAGTAGTTTGTTTTTCTGAGCAGTATTCCATGGTATGAACATACCACTACTCATTATGCAGTCTCCTGTTGATGGACACATGAGCTGTTTCCAGGTTTGCACTGTTAGGAATGAAGTTGCTACAACCAGATGTGGTGGCACTTGCCTATAATCCCAGCACTCGGGAGGCTGAGGCAGGGGGATCACCAAGAGTTAGAGGCTGGCCTAGGCTATGTAGTGAATTCCATGCAAGGGTGAACTACATAGGCAATGCCCTGTCACAAACCAGCCCCTCGCCAAAAAAACAAAAGACAAAAAACAAACAAAAAAAAAACCCCAACTTGCTACAAGCATACTTGCATGAAGTTTTTGTGATCATTTAAAAAAAAAATTTCCCTTGGGGGGTGACTAGGGATTTAGCTCAGTGGTTAGAAAGCTTGCCTTGCAAGCAGAAGGCCCTCAGTTCGATCCCCAGCACCAAAAAAAAAAAAAAAAAGAAAGAAAGAAAGAAAAAGAAATTTTCCTTGGGTAAGAACACTGCCAAATCTTTTTCCAAAGTAGTTATGCCATTTTATACTCATCCCTGGATTGTGTGAGGGTTTGGGTTCCTCCACATCCTTGCCAGTATTTGGTGATATTAAGTCATTTTATTTTAGTCATTCTAGAAAGTACAAAATGGTATATTGTCACGGTTTTAATTTGCATTTCCTGGGCTGGGCATATGGCTCAGTGGTATAGTACTTGCCCAGCATGTATGAGTCCTAAGTTTGAGTCCCAGCATCTCTCTCTCTCTCTCTCTCTCTCTCTCTCACACACACACACACACACACACACACACCCCTTTAATTTACACTTTCCTTACGAGATGTTCAGTACCTTTTCATGGCCATTCATAGGTGTTTGTGAAACATCTGTCCAAATCTTTAGCTCATTTTTCAATTGGGATGCTTATCTTTTCATTATTATTGTATAAGGTCTTTATGCAGTCTATATACAAGTTCTCTGTTAAATATGTACACTGTAGTACAAATGTTTTCTCCATTTGCAGCTCACTTATTAACTAGTTTTGTGGTGCCTTTGATGAGAAGTTTTTCTTTTCCTTTTTTTTTTATTTTGAGACAGGGTATTGCTATGTAGTGCAGGCTGGCCTTGAACTCCTGGTGATCCTCCTGCCTCAGCCTCCCAAACGCTGGGATTATAGGCATGCATCACCACACCCGGCTTGATGAGAAGTTTTTAATTCTTAAACCTGGGCAGATATAGTGATACATGCCTCTAATCTCAGCTAATTAGGAAGCCAAGGCAGGAAGATTACAAATTCAAGGCCAGTCTGGGCAGCCTATGAATTTAATACCCAATATTACGAAAAAAAAAGGAAGCCAGATTTATTAAATTTTTCTTTTAAGTCTATTGCTGTCTATGTCTTATCCTTATTTACCCCTAGCTTTGAAAGATATGCTCTTAGGTTCACTTTTAGAAGCTGTTATAGATTTATTTAGCCTTTATTTTTATTTTGGGTTTTTTTTTCTTTTACATTTAGCCTTTATTTTTAGATCTATTATTATCCCCAGTTAATTTTTGGATATAGTGGGAGGTAGAAGGTTGAGGTTTTTCTTTCCTATATGAGTAACCTGTTGTTCCGGCACCATTTGTTGAAAAGGCTCTACCTTCTTCTCCATTTTATTATGTTGGTGCCTTTGTTGGAAATCACTGTAAGTCTGTTTCTTAAATCTACTGTTCTAGTTGTCGAGTCTTATGTCAAAGCCACCTGCATTGATTAGCTCAGCTTTATAGTGTTAAAATTAGATAAGGTAAGTCCTATCTTTTGCCTTTTCAAAACTGTTGTAGCTATTCCGAGTCCTTTACATTCTCATATATATTTTACCACCAGCTCGTCAATTTTAAGAAAAAGGCTACTGCCACTATGTTCTCTCTTGCGTGGTGGCCCACCCTCACCCTGTACGCTGCATGTCTTTTCCTACTTTAAGTTGGTCCAAACTTGCTCTGCAGAGCCCATTTCTTCTCCTACCTTTAATAAAACTTTGCTACCATTTGTGTTTGTCTTGACAAATTCTTTGCTCAGGACAGAAAGAACCTAGAAACCACCTCCAGAAGGAGACTCCAACACCCCAAAACCTTGTAACATACTGGACATAGCCAGCCAGGAGCAAGTAAGGTCCTTTTGGGCATTTGTTTGTCTCTAAAATCTATGCCACCGTTATGCTGTACGGCAGTGATGGCGAACCTTTTAGAGACCGAGTGCCAAACTGCAACCCAAATCGCACTTCTGTATCAGAAAGTGCCAACAGTGCAATTAAACCTGAATATCTGAGGTTTTAGTTTAGAAAAAACAACTCTACATTTACATCTTTTGTCTTAAAAGAAAAATACAACAACACATGTGCCATAGGTTTGCCACCACTGCTGTAGGGTATACTTCCTTTTCTACTGTTATATGGCCCAAACTCACAATGCAGGGCCTGTTTCTTTTCCTACCTTTAATAAAACTTTACTAACACTTTAAAAAAAAGAAAAGAAAAACCCTTCTGCAACTATGAGATTACAGTGGGGTCATACCTGTTGGCCTATTTTATAAGTGGCCATATATACATTACACTATGTCTCCTTATCACAGCTGTTCAGAACTCCTGAATCCCCCAGCAATCCAGAAAATATCCACTTAGTTCACAGCTCCTAGCTACTGTTTCCTATGAGGCCTCCAAGAGTGTTTCCCCGCACATGCATAGCTTAGTATCCTGAAAGGGAGTCTGGTTACAGATTTCTGGGGCTCCTTTCCTTTATTAGTTCCTGACTGTCCTGTATCCTGCTCTGTAAAATCTGGCAGCTCAGCAACTCCAAATTCTCTGCCTCTGTTCTGTGCTGGGATTCTGTTACTTCACAGTCTGCAAAGTACGCCAGGTAAAGAGCCAGTGGCAGTGGGGCTTTCCTGTTTCTCAAGGCTGTGAGTCCTGCCTGATGTTTAGTCAAAATCTGAAAACAGTTGCTTGATATATTTTGGCCAGTATTACTATTGCTTGTAGTAGAAAGTCTTTGCCATTAATCCATTGCAGCCTAAGCCTTTTTTTTTTGTATATATACAAGAGAAATTTATTTTCCCATAATTTTGCAGGCTGGAAGTCCAAGATCAACATATCAGCAGGTCTGGTTTCTCTTAAGGCCTCTCTCCTTGACTCCCCTCTCTGTGTCCTCATGCGGTCTTTGGGTGCACAAGTCTCTGTGCGTCCAGTTTCCTCTTCCTACGGTATCAGTCCGACTGGACTGGGAACGATTCTGTTGGCCTCATTTTAACTTAATTGCCCCTTTGAAGGCCCTATCTCCAAAAAGTCACACGGTGAGAGGTACAAAGGGTTAGGGCTTCAACATAACATGTTTTGGGCAGAGGCAGAGGCAAACTTACTTCATAGTACTTTGGAAAGGACTCAGGATCTGAATATCTATACAGTATTTATTAGGCATTAGGGATTGAACCCAGGACCTCAAGTGCTCTACCACTGAGCTATTCCCCTCACCCCCTAGGATGTGATTTTGAGGGGGATGCTAGGATTGAAACCAGGGCCTCTGCACTGGGCTATAGCCCTAACCCCTTTTTAATTTAGTGTTATTTTGTTATTTTTGGAGCCAGGACCTCATTTAGGCACTAAGCTGCCCAGGCTATGTTCAAACTTGAGGCTCTCATGCTCCAGCTTCTCAGAATACTGGAATTACAAGTGTGCACCACCACACTTCATTTAGGATCTGAATTTTTAATAACTACCTTGATGATGGTGAGGCAGTTGGTCTGAATATCACATCTGGGACACTGTGGCTTAGGCACAAGGGCACTAAGGCCCAGGAAAAGTCCACGGCACCTTCCATACACTTGTGTTCTGCAGCCTTCTCTGCCTGTTTTCCAGCTGAGATGCCTTGAGCTCCTACTCTACTCTCTGTCATTTGTCAAAGCCCTTGCCTAGCTGGGTGTGGTGACGCACACCTGTAGTCCTAGCACTCGGCAGGCTGAGGCAGGAGGACTGCCATGAGTTCAAGGCCAGCCTGGGCTACATAGTGAGTTCAGGGTCAGCCTAAACTACATAGCGAGACTCTGTCTCAAAAAACCAAAAGAAGTCCTTGCCTCCTTCCTTTCGTTTGCATATATTGTCCCCTGGCCTAGACTCTTGCCCTTTCCCCCATTATTGTTTTTTTTGGGGGGGGGTGGTTTGAGACAGGGTCTCAGGGTCTTGCTATGTAGTTCAAGCTGGCCTTGAACTCACTAGGTAGCCCGGGTTAGCCCTGAACTCAGAGATCCCCTTTCCTCAGCCTTGTGAGTTCTGGTATTACAGGTATGCGCCACCATGCCTGACCTTCCCGCTATCTTTTTCACATGATTTGTACTTCTCATGGTATATGTACTGCTGAAGTGAGCACATTTTTATACTTCTCATGGAACCACAGCCATTCTTGCCTAGCACAAGAGACCCAGGGTTCCATTCCCAGGACTGCACACACACACACACACACACACACACACACACGAAACCTAACACCTTGCTGGAGCTAGGGAGGGAAGAAAGCAAAAGAAGAGAGAAAGAAATAAAGTCATTGCTGCATGCATTTTTGAGCCAGGCAATTAACTTCTCAGGGTTTGTTTCTTTATCTCTGTTTCTTACGTTTTACATTTAAAGACATGAGTTCTTGTGATTTCTCAGTTTGCCAGTAAAAGAACACAGGAGTTTTCTAGATACTTGACTAGTGACATAATTGTGCAAAACCCAAAATACCGGTTTATCTGTAATATTACTTCTGGCACAGAATCACTATGTTCTCATTTCGCAAAATGAAGCGTTTAATCCAAAAGTACCAAAGTACCTGCCACTTTTTACATTCTTGGATGTCAGGGATTCACAAAGTAGAAAGAGTATTTATTCACTGGGCATGTGTTGCATGCCTGCAATCCTAGCACTCAGGAGGCTGAGGCAAGGGGACTGCTGTGAGTTTGGGACCAGCCTGAACTACATAAGTGAGTTCAAGGCCAGCCTGAACTACATAGTGAGTCCCAGTCTCAAAACAAGAATTACTCACTTTACTTTAGTTCATCACAGAAGAACTATGGATGTACACAGGGATACCAGAATGATTAGGACCTGATGTTATGGCTTATATCTAGATGTCCCTCCAAAGCCTCATGTGCTCATAGGTGGGGCTCTTGGGAGATGACTGGATCGTGGGTGTGATACTAGACTTCAGGTGGGTGTGATGGTGGAGGTGAAGCCTGGTGGGAAGAGGTGGGTCACTGTGGGCATGGCCTGGAAAGGTACGCGTGCGCGCGCGTGTGTGTGTGTGTTTGTGTGTGTGTGTGTGTGTATCCCTCCTCCAGCCCTGATGGCTCACCGCTTCCTACCTACCACACCATGAACTGTATCTCCTCTGCCATGCCACCCTTCCTTGGAACCAGCCAACTATTGATTAAAAGCTCTACAAACTGTGAGCCACAATAAACCCCCCTTCCTTTAACTTGTGGGTGTTGCGTATTTTGTCTCAGCAACGAGAAAGTAACTAAGACACTTGGTCTCTGCTTATAAGGAGGAATACACCTAGGAAGCACATTAGTCTGTGAGTTTTTACTTTCAGAACGGCATCTTGTGCTTTCTTGCCAGATTCCATTGGAGCAGGTACTTCGTGGTAGGAGTTCTGATTCTTTTGAGCTTTCAGGGGAGGTGCTGCCACTGGCTGAGGCTTTCTAGGCAGGAACCTTGTGGGTGCCTTGTTGCCTGCAGTGGTCATCTTTTCTACTGGAATTTTAGCGTTAGCAGCAGCTGCTACAGCTACTATGCAGCCTTGGGGAGACATTAAGGAGAGCTGCCCTTTGAAATCTACTAACTCAATCCTTTTCTTTCTTTCTTTTTTTTTTTTTTACTGGGAATGGAACCGCTACAGGGCCTCAAGCATGCTAGGCAAGTGCTCACCCACTGAAATACATCTCCAGCATTTTTTTTGGTGAGGGATGCTGGGGACTGAATGCAGGGCCTTGCAAGTACTCTACCACTGAGCTAAGTCCCCAACCCCAGTCTCCAGCACTTTTTCTTATTCTGAGACAAGCTCTTGCTAAATTGCCTGCCTGGCTTCAAACTTGTGATCTTTCTGCATTATCCTCCCACATAGCTGAGATTATGGGTGTGTGCCATCTTGGCTGTCCTTTCTCTGGATTCATCTTCTTGGCTTGTTTAGTGGGTGACCACTTTGTACTGGTATCTGACTTCTGCCAGGCTTGTGGGACAGAGTTAAAGAGGGCACTGTGAGGGGCCTTGAGGACAGTCTGTGAGCTGCATGTCTCAGACAGGCATATGCTGGCTCTTTGCCTGAGTACACGGTCCATCCACCACACCCCTGTTCTGAAAAATAACATCTACAATTAGGATGACATTTCTGGTGTGAGGCGTGAAGAAATATAGGCCACTTGGGCAACCTCCATGAAACATCTGAATATCACATGCTTCCCAGGAACCTCTAGGGGCCATTCTCAGCTTCTGCTTCCTGACCAAAAGAGAGGTCAAGCTGCATGGCCTGCGACAATAAGACTCACTGATAGTATATGGTCTTTCCCAACCACTGTAAAGTTACATTTTCAGCTGTGTCTGCCTTACCTGTCACACCCATATGGTAGTTGTGAAATGCATCTGTGAGACCATCGCAGAGTACACTGTCACGGAGTGGCGTCTCACCCATCTTTACTCCTGTTCTCAAGTGAACCAAGTGTGGGGCCTGGAAACAAGGAATAAAAATGGATTTAGGCTTGGTTGTCATTAGTTTTCCCCTTAGGATCTCGCTCAGATCTAGTATTTCCTTCATTTAGTCCCCTTTGCAGCCCTTCCCCACTAGGACCAGAATGCACCCGATTAGTAGACACCCTACTCTCAGGAATCCATCACTCTCCTGCCTGCCCATCTCCATGTCCCCTTCAACCTCATCCAGTCTGTCTTACAGTGATATCGGTTGTTGAAAAGCTCCAAGCTCAAACTTTCCACTACTCAAATAGCAAAGTTCGAAAAAATCTGCTCGGTGTCTGTAACCGCTCAATGGTCAAACCAAAAATCTGACTTGAAAAAACCTACATGGGTCAAAAGTAAGTCATGTGCAGCATCTTGCTGCAGACACAAAGGGGTAATGCTTCAGTCTAAGTGCCGCTCTCACTCAGATGAATTTTTGGTGAGAAAAAGTGAAAAAAGACCAAGTGTACTACTAGCAGTCATTATGGAAGGAGACTCTACTTCCAGAAAATAGTATTTCTCCTCCTCCAATTTCTCTCCAGCTTCCAGTATGCCAAGAAGCCTCCAAGTCAAGATAAAAAAACCTGTACAAAATTTGTAAAAAATTTTATTTGCTGTATTGCGTTTTGATATTTAACGTACTATTTATTGTATTTAGATATTTTAGGGGGTATTTCCATAACCTAGGGCTGTTAACTTTGTGTTTAAGTACTGGAAAAATGAATTTATAAGTGAAATTTTTGGGCCTTAGAACCAATTATTTGGGTTTTCATTATTTCTTATGAGAAAAATATGTTCAGCTCTTGGACTTTTCTGTGTTTGAGCACAAATCTGCAACAACTGAGATATCACTGTATTTCCTTAAGGATCCCATTTACTCTTCTAGAGAGGCAACTAATTATCTGTCAAATGAAGGAGCTCATGTAATGGTTTAAGTAATGCTGAGGATGTGTTTCTGTTTTGATGGGTCACAGAATGCCGACAGTGAGAACTAGGCTGCCTAAACTGGTGGGGATTTCTGAGTAGACAGTGCTCTTTTTTTTTATTTTGAGACAAGATCTCACTGCATAGCCAAGCCTAGCCTCGAGCTTGCTCTGTAGCTCAAGCTGTCTCAAATGCATACTCCTCCTGTCTCCGCTCGAGTCATGTGTCATCGTGCCCAACTGAAAATAAGAGGCAACATCTAACTTGTTTGTTCCTTACAAAAGGAAATATATTTAAAACCAAGGTTATCAACCAAGTTATATTATGGTTTTTGCAGTACTGGCCACTGAGCCAAGGCCTCCACACTAAACTACATCCCCAGACCTTAGTACTTTGAGACAGGGTCCTGCTAAATCTCTAAGTTTCCCAAACTAGGTTCAAACTCACAGTCCTGCCTCAGCTTCCCAAAGTGCTGGATCACACTAAACCCCAAGATATTATGAGTTTAATTTGTGAAATATTCTATGCCTCAATAACAATAATTTAAAAATAGTATCTCTGGATCCAGTTGCACTGGTGGATAGCCTTTTTCTTCAAATGGAATTTCCCATTCGGCGAATGAACATTCACATAGGGTCAAGGTTGAATCCATTTTTAGTTTTTTTTTCTAGCTTCAGTTTGATTCTAGCTCTGATATGCAGCAGTTCGCTTCTGCACCCGCTGGAGTTGTTCCGGGAGTGGTCAGCGAGAGGCATCTCTTCAGAGCTTACCTTGCTCATACTCTCCATGCCCCCTGCAACCACGATACTTGAATCACCAATCCTTATGGACTGGACTGCAAGGCACACAGCTTTAAGGCCTGACCCACAGATCATCTGACAGCTCCATGCTGGCACAGAGTAAGGAATCCCGGCACCTACACTGGCTTGTCGAACAGGATTCTGCCCACAACCTGGAAGAAGAAAGGGTCTCCAGTAATCAAAGAAAAACGTACAATACCTGGGTATGAGTACATGTAAAATTGCCAACTAGTTCATATGCCACTTAGAAGTCTATAGGCCAAGTTCCCATCAAAGGCAAAAAGACTGAATG
>PVJO010031768.1:0-13953 GCA_004026905.1 Hystrix cristata
TCTGGCAGTTCTTGGCCAGCACCACGCCCAGCATGTCCACCGGGCTGCTGAACTTGGTCTTCCACTTCTCAAAGTCCTTCTTGTACTCCCTGTCACTCTGGATCTTGGCCACGTGCATGGACCACATCATCTTGGGGTCATCCTCGATGTTCCGTGCGCCAATGTGGTGGCCCAGTTGCTTGCGGAAGCCTTCTTTGTACTTGTACTAAGGTGGATAAAAAAGTGTCTTTTTCCTCTCAAAATTAGCTTATGCATGAATTGTAAACTTTGAGGCAAGTTGAGGCAAATTACAAACCAGATTGACTCTGGGTGTCTTATTAAGCCCACAGAGCCAGGGATTTCAGGTTTTTGATAGGAAAGTTTAAAGGCTAAGTTCAGCTACAAATTCCATACATAATAAATGTATCCTTGATCTTATCGTCATCCTGCATTGAAAGTCCAGGATCATTTCTCTCCGTTTTAATTTGTTACCCTTAGGAAGATTTTGTTCAATTTAAAATTAATTTGAGACTGCTATGAAGTGATAAATTGCAATCAAATCAATGATAACATCTTACTTCACTGGCAATTTCCCGGGATGCTTTTGCTGCTTTGATTGGTATGGCGTCCACAGGAAGATCGTAACCTTTCTTCTTCAGCTCTTCATAACCCATTCGGTAGAGTTTCTGGTGAGAGAGGAAGACGATCACTCGGAGAGAATACATTCTCCACAAACAACTGCAGGATAATGAATCAAATGTGCTACTTATTTTAGGAATCCATGAGACTAGTATTTGTGTTTTAGACTACTCAAGTGTAATTGGAAATTATACCCATGCATTGCTGATAATCCTGTTTTAAGCTGTAGAGCACTTCGATTAACCTAGATGCACAAAATTAAATGCCAACTCTTCCCAAATTCTTATGAGAATGCAGCAGAAGTAAACTAATAGACGAAATACTATTTAGGTGCTGTTTTCCAATTAATGTTGAGTGCTTCATTGGAAGTTGTAAGGAAAGAATAATGCTTTTCTATTTACCCCTCTAGTGAGAAAAGACCAAACCTAAGGGGCTATTGCTTTCTGTAGCTAATGCACTATGAAACAGTGTCTGCCTCACACTATTGGCCCATGCAAAGAAAGATCAACATTTGTAGGTAACATATAGGGTCCTTCACAATTTTTAAAATATTTACATTATAAAAGTCATATGCAATAGTTTTTTCAGATTTGTGACATAATTGAATAATTGAGAATATAACTTAAATGTACTTTAATCCAGAAACCAGATTGTTTAAAATGCCTGCTGATCTTGCACCTGGGTTTATACTTTAGTGTTCTTGACATTACTGTAACACATTCTTTAAAGTCATTCTTTTAGGGTTTAGAATTTGTGTTTTAAATATTTAATTTTTGCGTCCACAAATTTCAGGAGATGATGCTCTGATAACAGTAAATATCAAAAAGAAATTCTCCTGTATGCTTGCTCACTTGAAATTTCATTAAGTAACTACTACGTGTCAGGCACAACACTAAGTATGCACTGCAGATCCAGTGAGAATTGTCTCTGCCTGCACAAAACCCCTGCCTGTACAGGGGAAATTTACATAAACTATTACTTTATGGCAAGATGGGATGTAATAAGGATGCAAGGAACAGTTAAAACAACCCCAATATGGCCTAAAATAGGCAGTACAATCATTTGGATGTTCCATGTAAAAACCATTAAATAAGGATCCAGAAGTGCATTTAGTTTGTTCATCAAAATGATTTAGGGATTCAAAAGAACTTCCAAATATCTTCACTGACTTAGAAGCAATTAAAATGAACTTTCTGAAAAATGCACGCTGAATGTGGAAACTTACATCACTTGTATTGATTAAGTTTGCCTTCGCCAGAATAATGTCAGGTGTATCTGGCATG
This sequence comes from Hystrix cristata, assembly GCA_004026905.1. Taxonomy (NCBI): domain Eukaryota; kingdom Metazoa; phylum Chordata; class Mammalia; order Rodentia; family Hystricidae; genus Hystrix; species Hystrix cristata. The sequence continues at coordinate 1,902 of PVJO010031768.1, forward strand.
ATGTGAATTTGAGTCTTGTCCTTATCCCAAGCTTCTCTATAGAGTCTCTAAAAGGAGAAACAAGAATTTTTCAGTGGTCTTGTTAGATTAGTGCAGGACATACTTGGTTTCAGACAGGATTATATAGACTCATCTGCAACATTAAACATTACAATTGCTAACATAAGCAGAAAATAGATGTGGTATTCTTGATTTGTGTATAATTGCCTTTGAAAATATAGATTATGAATCACTGTGTAAAACTTACAGGTCATTCTACCTCTAAAGTCAATCCATGTAATTAGAACATTTGCCAATATAATCATATGGAACAGAATTCTCTGTCTTTGGGTTGTACAAGATCCCTTTAGTGTTTAATTGGGAGACAGCTTGTGTCTTCTCAAAAGAAGACTTATTCCAAGTATGCTTAGAAATTAAGGAGTTTCTTTTCTTATATAATTTACTCTTTATCCCCCATAAGTATTTTGGAGGATCAGGATTCACAAAAGAATTGTTGGGAAATTTATCAAACTCTCCTGGATTTCTTAAAGCTATTCTTATGTCTGTCCTGAATAGAAGTTAAGAGGACACAGACCAAAATCTCACTGGTTTACTAAAACAAAGTGGTAGGAGTTTGAAAAGCAGGATATTTACATAGTGTCAGAAAATCTTCCCACGAGATGTTTATTAATTACAAAAATAAAATAATAACTGGACAGTGGAGGAATCCAGCAATACTACTTTAATCAAGTGATCAAAGTTAAAATGCTTGAACATGGGACAGATTGATATCATGGCCACTGGTACTACGTACCGCAAAGAACACAATATACAACATCCACCTGAAAACACACAATCTGAAGCTAGTAAAAGGATCCACCAGAAAACCTCAACTGAAGGGGATTTACAAAGTAACTGCTCTGTACTTTTCACAAATGTCAACGGCTTGGAACACAGAGAAATAGTGAGGAAATAGTCCAGAGAAAAAGAAACGAAAGACCTAGTAAATAAATGCAACCTGTAATTTTGAATTGGATCCTGAACCAGAGAAAAGTTTTTTCTTTTGATGTAAAGGACATTAGAAGTAAAATTGAGTAAATTCTGCAAATTTGTATTGTGTCGATGTTAATTCACAGTTTTGATCATTCCATCATGGTTATGTGAGAGAACATTCTTCTTTTGAAAAGATACACACTGAAGTATTTAGGAGTAAATCGCATCATGAAGCAATTTTCCTTCTCATATAGACATACAAATAAGAGAGAGAGAGGGAGGGAGGAAGGAAGAACAAGAGAATGTAAATGTGTTAAAGTATTAATGTTTGTGATATCTGGGTGAAATTTTATACATATAAATAATTTACGTGATTTCCCACCTTTTATGTAGGACCGAAATTTTTCTAATACAAGAACTGTTAAAGTAACACTGACCCTTTGGACTTGTCATTTGCCCTTTGAGTTGTACAGTGAGATGGGCTGGCACTTTTCTTCTTTTTGAACATGAGTACAACAGCGCATACAACCCAGAGAAACTGATCAAGACTTTCGGTCCAAAACAGCACAGCTCATTAATTTCCAGACCCTACATTTATCCCCATTCTACACCAGACTTTCTCATTAAGAACACCGGAATTTCTTAGCCTCATAACTATTGATGTCATATACTAGGTGATTGCCGAAAGGGCTATCTTGAGCACCATGGGATTTTTAGCAGCATCCCTGGTTTCTATCCACTAGAGGCCAGTAGCATACCACCCCCAAGGTTAGCCAGCAAAAAACGTTTCTAGATATTGTCAAAGGTCTCCTGTGAGACACAACTGTCCCTGGTGGAGAACCACTAAACGAAACCATGTTTTCAATGGCATGTGCCAGTTTCACCTCATACAACACAGGAAAAAAGTGCTAAGGTAGTCTGTACTGGGATAGATAGATCAGTCTGCTTAGAAGCACAAACAGCCAGCCCCAGCAGCCCCACTGGCCTGGGTTCTGCTGGGTGTCCTTAGGCCTGAGGTGATCAACATTTTAGCATCCCCTACAATTAGGACTCACTGTCAGGATCTATCGGTCAGCTTTATGATCTGGGGCTTCTCTGTTGGTCGCCTTATTAGTTCAGTTTTTCCTCTGTTGTTTCATGGAGAGAAAAGAAACTAGGATTCTAAGAAAGGGGAAATATTTTTCATAAATTTGTGCCTTTCTAGTCAATCTGTTGGATTCAAACTGCCATGATAAAAACAAAAAAAAAGAATAATGGATACTTAGATATTCACAATGAAGCATACAGGTCAGGATTTACTATAGCTTAGAAACAATACAACAGAGTCTATCGAGGGCTGGTCAGGAAGAGAGGAGCCACGACTCATTGACGATTACTGCGTGCAAGCTGATTATGGGCTTACACATTTACAAATATATTTTAATGTACATCATAATGTATTTCTGTGAAATTTTTTATAGCATGTTATTTGTACTATGTATATTTAGATCCCCCTAAGATTAAAATGGGTATTGTATACTTAAACTTTCTTACCAGAGTTCCAGAATCTCAGGGTACCTAATTCAACTTTCTATAATATTCGGGATTAGGTCTTTAGTAGTGATGAGTAATGATTCCCTTCTCTGTATAAAATTACTCTACACCATTATTTCTCATTATTTGATCCAATAAATACTTATTGAACATCTGTTATGTATCAAACACTAGTACCAGTGTTGGAGAAGGGAAACAAGTTGAAGATGAAAAATATACTAATTTTCTGTGTTATCATATTATCAATTTATCTTAATTCAGCATTATATTCATTTTAAACACTTGCCAGAAAATGCACTCTATAACATTTCTGCTGTGCTTTTGTAAAGTTCAAATCTCTCTCCTGTATTAAACTCTATTCCAACAAGAAGAAATCTAGGTCTTTAGTGAATTCAAGTTTCAAAGAAAAAAATTATGTTCAAGAGCTTTCTCCTTACATTTTGGCTAAATAAATAAGCAAGCAAGCAAGCTTTGGCTGACTAAAATGAATACCAAACTATTTTTATAACATTAGGTGTAGAGTGGTTGACCATTCAAATAAAGCAAACCAATATGAAACGTTTTGTTGGGGCATGTGGTGTATTGCTTTGCTGTTCTACTTACTCTTTCAGCAAATGCTATTGAGCAACTTCCAGGTAGCAGGCACTATAGTCTATTTTATTGATTTCTAAAGAATTACTCACATCGCTCCTATTTTTGGCATTTGTCTTTGCCAGAACAATGTCCATGGCATCAGGAATGCTGGTAAATTTGTTTTTGTCTGGAGGCTGACGATATTTCTTCTCACTGATGATTTCTGAGGCCCGCTTATTCTTTTCTGCTTCCAAAGAACCCAGGGGACTCCATCCTATGCCTCTTAGCCACTCAAGGTCAGACTTATACAAATTCTGTGAGAGGACAAAGCAGGCCATCAGAGTCCCATCCTTCCCTGGACCCCTTACTTAAGTGATTGTATGTATAACAAGCAGGTGCATTCTAGATCTGCTCTCAAGTTTTTGCTTTTCTATAATTAAATAACCACTAATGCAGAATATCAAGTAATATACAAACTACTGAATTTAATAGGCACTGACCTCACTTTGTAGTTCATACATTTTTTTAGCTTGGATAACATCATTCTGATCGGGCAGGCATGTCCACTGATGTAAGTAGTGCTTGTAGTCCACATCACTAACCAAGGCCTGACATTTCTTGGCCAGCACCACACCCAACATGTCCACAGGACTGGTGTACTTGGTTTTCCACTTCTCAAAGTCTTTCTTATATTCTCTTTCACTCTGCATTTTGGCTACATTCATAGACAATACAAGTTTTGGATCATCTTCCAAACTCCGGAATCCAATATGATGTCCAAGTTGCTTCCGGTAGCCTTGTTTATATTTAAACTGAAATCGGAGGAAACATAGTTCTTTTAGTAACACAAAGGCCTGGTTAAGCTCAGTTTGCTTTGTTTTCATATTTGTTTTCCAAAACTGAAATAAGAGAAGAGATACCTCATTTATCATAGTAAAAAAAAGTTTTGTTACTTAAGTAACACCTGTTTAAATAGAATCTTCCAAACAACCTAATGTGGCTGAGTATCAAGAGAAGTTATCAATATATGGTTGGATGTGCTAGACATTGTGTATGCTGACTTTACAGTAGTATTTAACAAAGTCCTTATTATATTGTCATGAGAATGATAATCTTATGAGAAAAACACGAGCTGGATGACAGAAAAGCTAGGAAGGTATGTGACTTAATGAAAAGGTAGATTACTTTATTCAGTTGCGGGAATTTTAGAGGTCTGTCCTATCTCATCCAATCTCATTCTGTTTGGGATCTCTGTCTCACATGCACAACTAGCTAAAAACATCTAAATATGCTAATTAGAGATAAAAGCCTACAAGAGTTTAATAGAGTGCCAGTTGGGGAAAAATGAACTATATAAACTTAAGAGAATAATAGTAAAATCCCGTATTTATGTTCAGTTGGGAAAAATAACATTTTTACTGTAGGGCAATAATAGTAATAACTGTAATGGCATTTATTTGATGTTAGGTGCTAAACAGACGTTACAGCTCAGATGAATCGATTCTACTGTCTCCTGATATCTAGCTTCCTGCTTATATGCATTAAAACTACTTGGGACTTTAGGTTGACTATACTCTCAATATGGACAATTGGACAAAATGGCTCATAAAAAAGTAGTGCAAGCTGGGCATGGAGGTGCATGCCTGTAATCCCAGTATTCAGGAGGCTGAGGCAGGAGGATTCTGAGTTCAAGGCCAGCCTGGGCTACATACCAATACTCTATCTTAGAACAAATAAACAAAAAACATAAATTCTACACAGAGCACATATCAATATCCACCAGAAACTCATTTACTCTGGCCTCCTATGTCAACCAAACAACATTAAATTTTAAGAAGTAGTTTAAAAAAAATAGGATCAACTATTTATAGAATTATCAGAAGATTAAAGAACTTACAGAACTCAAACCAAAGGAGAACAAAGAAGAAAACACAAATATTTAAAGAGATATGAAGTAGAAATAAGCCACCTTGTGATGTTCTAGCACAGTGGCCTGGAGTTATCACTACAATATTGAGGGTCTAAATAAAGAAGTATTTAACGACAATCAGAGATGGTCCAACAAGGAAAGACCCCTAAATTCTTACATTTGTAGATAGTCACATAGCCACAGACCACTGGAAATGAAGAGAAGGTAAGATGTTAAGTGGGAGAGTGCATTAAGTAACTATCTGATCTTCTAATTCTAAATTCTATTATTCTAAATTATTAAATTGTATATTTAAAAATAGCTCTGATTTTCTGCAATTTTATAGGTACAAGAACTATTTGAAACTGAGAGGAAATACAATATCTACAATGGTGGGAAAGTTAATTTAAAGTTAACTTAAAATTAACTTTAGGGTATTTTCTAAGAGTTTCAGAAGAAAACAAATTAGGTACTATCAAATGTTGCCTTGTTCAGAAATTATTGATGCTATTTCTTCAGTTCCTAAACCATCTTTAGCACATAATGCTAAATGAAAAGTGAGTTTACTTTCTGGGGAGCATCCAAGCATCACTACTGCTTTAGGTTCATAACCACATCAGTTCATTATAATGAGATATTCACCTGCAAGCCAGAGAATGGATAATAACGTACCATCAAATTAATTTTCCAGTATTTTTGGAATGGTACAATTGAATTAGAAAAAATCTCCCTTTATGTTCTTTGAATTTATTGTCAGGTCCTGTCTATAGGAATGCTTTCCGCTCTGTGTATATTAAACCAAATCCTCACTGTTTTGTTTTAAAGATTGTGATTAAGAGAGATTGTGTGTACCCTGAAGTCCTCTGATTCTTTTCTGATTAATTTTTGAGGTCAACTAAGTGATATGGTTATTTCTATGCAGAATATGCAATGTAATATTTATAAAAATTAAATTGCTCAATAAGGACCAATTTGCTCCCCAGAGGTATTAACGTAACTAGAGGCTGCCTTTGGAGCACAAGGGTCCTTGATCTATGAACTTCAGACCAGATAAAAATCCAACAAAAATCAGAGTCAAGACCCCTGGACCTTGAACCTAAGTACCTGAATACTTCTGGATTTTCCACACCCTAGCTAGTTTATTATGTGAGTACAAGGGTGGTTTAGCTCCGGAACGTCTCCCAGAGGCTCACATGCTGAAGGCTGGTCCACCGTGCAGCAGTGTCCAGAGGTGGGGCCGCCTCCAGGTGACTGGGTCATGAGGGCACCGAGCTCATTAAGCGTGATGGGTTCATACTACAGTGAGTTTGGAAGAGGAGCTTTGCTGTAAAATCTTGTTCTCTCTCTTTCTCTCTATCCCCTCCCTCCCTCTCTCTGCCTCTCACACGCCATGAAGTGAGCTGCTTTATTCTACCACATGCTCTCTGCTGTAATTCTGCCTCACTATAGGCCCAAAAGCAACACTGCCAAGTGACCATGCACTCTGTAACCTTTGAAAGTCAGGAAGCAAAATAAACCTTTCCTCCTTTACTTTGTGTATTTAATGTATTCACAAAGAAACAAACCATGATCAACTTGGATGCATCAAGTTCTCAAGAGATGTCTCATCTCAGCCCAGTGAAATTGTCAGGAGTTAACGTGTTTGAAGGGCAGGATTCCACCTCCCTTGGTTGCTTGTAATTTACATGTATATTTCTTCCCAAACTGTGTAGGATGTATCTAGGGATATGACTGTATCTTTCAGATGTTGTAATGTTTTCATGTTGCTGTGATGGGGATTTGCATTTCTGTATTTACCACTGTTTTACAATTTGTCTGTTGTTGTTTTTTTGTTTTTGTTTTTGTTTTGTTTTGTTTTTTTTGGTGCTGGGAATCAAACTCAGGGCCTCATGCTTGCGAAGCAAGCACTCTAACCACTGAGCTAAATCCCCGGCCCTGTCTATTGTTTTATACAGGTGCAGATCCATAATATGTTTGTGCACATTGAGATGCTTGATAAAATGAGAAGCGTTTCATCATGTATAAAAAGAACCCCACTGGATGTGATGTAAATAATCAGGAAGGGTATTAAAGATGGTGAAAACATGAAAAAAAAAACCCTTTCTTCCTTTAAATTGATTTCCTAAAGTGTTTTGTCACAGCCATGGAAATTGACTAGCACAGCAAGGAGCGACTAAATAACAAACAGTTAGTACTTAAATATATCAGGGGTTGTAGAGGTTGAGTTATTATCTGGCACCTTGAATTTGTCCAAAATAAACAAGGGGGAAACAGAAAATCAATTTCAGACAACATAGGAAAAAGCTGACATCTCTGGTTCCTTTGTAATATCTTGAAACATGGAATTTTAGTGCAATGGATCTTAGTGTTTCTGCCACACGGTAACCCAGGAAGCCCCTTTTGATATTCAAAGAAGGAGAAAGGAGAGTGCATTCTGGCAAACAAAGGGGTGGGAGAGACAAAAGGAACAACAAAAGTAAAGTTTATCTATAAAAGTAGTTACTAACATTAAGTCACCTGATTCAGATAAAATTGTATCTTTGTATAATTCAAAGTGGCACTTACATCACTGGCAATGTCCCTTGATGTTTTGGCCAGCTGTACAGAAATTGCATCAACTGGGAGATCATAACCTTTCTTCAAAGCTTCTTCCCATCCAAGCTTATAGAGTTTCTAAAAATTAAAGAAATTAATGAGCATTCTTCCTTCTATATTAAAAATCATGACAGATTATTAAGCAAAAGTTTAGAAAGTAGCTATCAGATTCTAACATCATCTATCTCTAAAGATGTCTTGACAGATTAGGGAAAGTTCTGATTAGGATCATGTGACCTGGCTTCATTTTTTTTTTTTTTTTTAATTTTCATTTTGACTCGAGACCCCCTTGATGCTATTTGAACATGGTCTTTACTGTTCGGCAACAATATGGTCATATCGGGTATATCAAGTACCATTCTTCTGCCTGTCAACTACAATCTTGGCTATTTTAAACACCAACACAATATTCTAATTACCTAAATGAGAAAAGTAAAAGATGAAATGCCTTTTATAAGTGGCAGTGAGTTAGACCCTCTGAGTTAAAACTAGTAGTAATGGAAACGCAAACAGTCATCCTGTACTCTCCATGCACCAGGTATTGTGCTCGGAGTCTTACATGAAATTTCTCATTTGGCCCTTCTGGCAGTCCAACATCATTGGCACTTTAATGGTCCTAGTTTTAGGAATGAGTAAACTGAGGTTTAGACATGTAGAAAATTATGCTAATTTTAAATGCCAACGCCCCAAATCATACAAAGTATGTCTGATAAAATTTTTGTTTCAGTATGTGTTAATTTCCTACTTTGTATCAAGCACAGTGAGCTCAGAGATAAAGCAAACAGACACAGCACCTGTCTCTGTGGAGAATACAGCTCTAGCCAAAGCCCTTGCTCTTAACTACACTTTGCAATCTCTTCTAGGCTACCCAGTTACAGTCCCTCACTTCCATTTTTGCTGCGGCACAGAAATCATTTTATAAGTTTCATAAGCTTTATGACAACGCAAAAATAATGTTTATATACTTTTACCTGACTATATAGTGTTTGATTCTGCTTGGCTTGTAAAATATCTGGTGTATCAGGCATCACATGAATTTTGGTCTTATCTTTATTCCAGTCAACAGTGTATAAATGCTAGAAAGTGAAGAAAAGAGATGTCTAAGTCTGAATAACTGCTTAGGACAAACAGGAAAAAGTAAATATATGGAGTACTTAGATACACTTAATCTCAAATAGTGAATAATAAAGTAAGATATGATTCAGAAGAGATGTTAAACAAACTCAGATTTTAAAAATATTATTTCAGATATTTTGCATCATCTACAATGGATTAAAATAGTTCAAATATAATCACTAAAAATTCAAAGTAAATTCTAGCCCAATTGAAAAATCAAGGGAAGGAAATACAGGAGTTGGGCATTAGAAAATGGTATAGGGAGATGCTCCGGATCTGTCTGCCACGGCCTAGAAGTAGTGGACCTGAGCTGAATTTCCCAAATAAAGACTAGAACCTGTTAGGTTCTCCTCACGTCAGAGCTACGTGGAAGGGCAAGTTCTCTCTACCTTGTTCATGGTATGTGCGTTCTGTTTGGCCAGCACCATGTCCATGGAATCACTCAGCTTCTTAAACTGGAAGTTGCTAGGATGCTGGCGATATTTCTGATCACTGGCATATTCCGTGGCTCTCTTGGCCTTCTCCACTTCCAGGGAACCAGCTGGAATCCAGCCAAGTCCTTTGTACCACTCATTGTAGTCTTGCTTATATTCATTCTATAAAGAGAAAAGGCAAACTCTACCTCATCAATTTAAACACAAAATTAGGGCATGTAGGACTGTGATCTTCCTTCTGTGCTAAGAAGAATACAACTATATCACCAAGATGGAATAGAGCCTTACATCACTCTGTATGCGATTCATATTCCTGGTCAGCTCGATACTCATCGCATCAGGAAGGAGGATGTACTTGTGAATCAGGTGCTTGTAGTTAGTGTTGGTGATGTTGGCTTGGGCGTCCTTGGCAGCTGTGACACTAAGCATGTCAGCAGGGGTGTGGTAGCTGGTCTTTGTCTTCTCATAGTTTTTCTTGTACTCCCGATCAGATTGCATCTTAGCCACTTGCATGGAATGGACTAATTTGGGATCATCCTCAAGACTGCGGAAACCAACCATTTTTCCCTTCTCCTTTTCATAATTGTACTTATATTTATACTGTGAAGAAAATATGAATATGTATGAGCAACAATTCTCTTGACTAAAAATGATTCTTGTACAGAGTACGACAGTTCTACAAAACACGTTTTGAACATTTACCTTTGTAATTTGATTCTTACAACTACACCTTATAAGGTAAAGAGCAAAATTCTTATTATGGCCCCCATGTTATAGATAATTACAGCTGAAATCAGAGAGATGTATGGCCTGCAAAGTGCCTAAGGATAGAACCCAGATACTGTGATGCTGCACTGTGCTGACTTATGCACACGCTCTTTTGTTATAAAAATAAGAATACAGAAAATGAGGAAAAAAACAGATGATCTAAGCATTTTAGTACTACCCAGAGAAATCAGTCAGTCAGTCATTTGGGTTCAACTATAAAATGCACAGTATAATTTTAGAGTGACTTTATATTTGTGAAACTCCATTACCTTTAAGCGTCTCTAAACTGACATAAGATGGAAGAAATGTTTACTATTTACCACCTCAACGTCTACTGAGGGGAGATCTTGATACGTGGAAAGTTTCTCATTTTGCCTATTTCCTCACAAAGGAGGAGCCAGAAAAGACAGATTCAGTGCTGTGGAGGGAGAATGTGGACTTCTCAGGACAACGAGAGGATGTGGGAAGTGCTGTATAGGGAGGGACAGTGAAGAACAGAGACCGGAGAGGAAAGGACAACTGGGAGGCAGCCAAGAAAGTGTACAATGACGTGTGCTCCTTCTGTCACCCCCAGTCATTAAATGCTCCCTGGGATGGAATTTCTCATGGAAACAACCAAACGAACGAATGAAATTTCTTATAGGAGATGTGTTGTGACAATGTTGTGCTGACGCACCGGCTCTCTCTGGAGCGGGGTGAGGACCTTAATTCATAATGTTTGACAACTTCTGTGGTATAAACACTCCCACTACAGCTGACGTTAAGCTACAAGTGGATTAACAAGTGGTTGGCAAAATTTCTGATTAGTTAAAAATCACTATCGCGAGCCCAAACAAAGCAGCACCCGCAGCATGACACTGCATGAGACATTCGGTTAGGAAGTCGGATCCTAAGAGGTAAAGCACAAGCCCTTCGCCAGGAGAGCTTTTCACAAGCCGCCATCTAGACCTCCAGAGGCAGGAGCTGAGATCTTTGGGGTCATAACAGCATTCTGTTTTTTCAGAAATGCCAGGGAAAACACACCGATAAGACTAAGAAACATACATAGGACCCAGTGAGGCTACTGTTAACAGGCGCACTTTCTTTTTCTTCATTTTTTTACCCACTCGGTGTTTTCAGAACTGCTGAGCTTTGGAAATTATTATTTTGGTTGACTGGAAACCCCCAGTCAGGTGACCGCTTTCCCTCACACTTACGTCACTTGCAATATCCCGTGAGGCCTTGGCGGCTTTGATAGGAATTGCATCTGTCCTGAGATCGTAGCCTTTCTTTTTAGACTCTTCCAAAGAAAGTTTGTAGAGTTTCTGTAAAGAGAAGCAAAGGTAATCATTTTCCTCTATGTAGGAAAGCCTGGATTTACTCCAGGAGCATAAATTGGCACTGAGGCATCCTTATTTGGGATGGGAGATTTTGTTAGTGCTTCTGGGGATGAACGCTCTCATAAGCAACATAATTGTGTTTGGGGAAAAAAAAAAAAGCTATTACAAATTCAAACATCAAGAAGCCACCAGAAAAAGGTACTGATCTCTATTAGGTTGTAAATATACATTAAGGATGTAAAAATCCAGTAGATTCTTATTGACCTACTTCATCAAGTAAGAGTTTAAGGAAAACTAAAGGATAGTCATCCTCATTTATCAAAAGAAAACTTCACTATTTTATGACAGGCATTTTTAATCATGTAAGTATGTAGATTCTACAATTTTAAAAAGTCAGCAATTTCAAATCAATGTGGAATTCAAACAAAGCAAAGCAAAGGATTAGAGGATTTCCTAGCAATTATAGTTAGGATGAAAAAGAAATGAAATAAAACATCAAGGCATTTTTTAACAAGTGTTCCACATTCCCTGTTGTAGAGCTTGCTCCAATTTCTTCAAACTGTTTATCTTTCCTTTCCATTTACCCCCTTCTCTAGGATCATCTCAAAAGTGTGGTGGAGGGGCTCTCCAACAGTGAGCTCCCAGGACTCTCACTTCCTTTTCTTCTTCTGGCCACACCCCCTTCTCTTCCTGCCAAGCTTCTTAGTTTGATGAGCTCCTGCCCCAGAACAAAATCCAATCACCTTTCCAATTCCTGTTTGTCCCAACCTCCATTGTTAGGCTCAACTCTTAGCAGAACAAGATTAGAAAGGGAAAGATTCTCATTTGTGGAT